>JAUTBS010290034.1:0-10961 GCA_032361285.1 Aequorea victoria
GGGGGGGTTCAGCCAGGCTCGGTGTACATTGTTGGTTTTGAAAATGGAGTTTCAGCTAGCATGCCAATAATGAAATTTCATCTTCTTTGACCTAGGATGCCATGGTTTTTTTATTTATTTATTTATTGTCCTAAGGAAATGCATAGCAGCCAATGCATCAAATTTTGTTTGGTTGGTAGCCTAATTGCATTCTTGGGGTGTGAGTATTTATCGAACTTGCAAAATCCGAAATTACATTTCCTCTTTCAAATATAGATACCGAGAACATTGCAAAATATTGATTGTCTAATCATTTTACTAGGAAGCAGTGGAAATGCTCTCTAGCATGAATCACCCTGATGGAAATTGTCCATTGTGTTTGTATCCATTGGTTGATGAAGATGCAGGCAGTAATATATTGCCGTTTATGAAGTTGATGTCTTGTTTTCATTGCTTTCATTGGTAAACTTTGGCTCCTACTCCTTTTTTTTCTTATCTTTTTATTTTTAACTGTATTTTTAACCACTCTCTGTGTGTGTGTATATATATATATATTACACATTTTCTAATAGCAGTTGTATCTGGTTTGCGATTTACTTATTTATTTGTTCTTTTATGGCAGTGAATGCATTATTAGGTGGTGGAATTGGCTCCAATCACAAGAAAAATCTGATCCAACTACTTCGTCGGATGCATCTGTGCATGCTTCTGGGAATATAGTAAATCAACAAGGTAAGCTGGAAGTCATGGATGGTAGAAAGTAGTTCGTGTACACAACTGAAGACTAATGGACATGACTCGGAATTTGGAATTAGCTTGTAGCAATATTTGTTGGCAATTATATGAATTTGTTTAATCTGCACTGGTCTGTTGAAAGAATATGTTCTATAAATGAATACATTTCCTTCGCCTGGAGGTGATTGTTTTCTATTTGATTGTGGTGTTCAACTGATAATGTTGATCTATCTGTTTTAATGTCAACTCGTGTGCTCCAATGCTTTGTAGAATCAAATGATTTGTTCAGTTTCCGCAGGTTTTGATACAACAAATGACTTACGCCTTGGAATTAAGTGCTTCTGTTTGCGGTAATGTAGCATAATCCTTTGGGTTTGTCTATGGAAGTACTTCTCAACATACATTTTCATGTATGCGAGATACTGCTATGTTTTTATAGCTAGATATTGTGTTTTTCCTTATCATTGTAGTTAACGGTGCTCGTTACGATGAGCAGTGGCGACGCCCTACAGAAATCTTCTTCAATGGGTTCAGTTAAAAACTTTAAACTAAGAAATAAATTTAAAATGTATGGACATACATTTGTATAATATATTATTTGGGTAGGTGATGAATCTTGTATTTTAGCTTCTTTTTTTCCTCTGCAAATGTTAATTTGTAATGGGATAACTGTTCAGAATCTGTTGTTGTCTTTATTGAATCTTTTTAAAATTGGGTAAGACTTATTTCAATTATAGATTCCTCTAATTAACAGTAATAAAAAAAAATTAAAGTAACCAAAACATGTAAACAAATTATTAAAGACAAATATATTTTCCAAATTGAAACCTAGGTTTTTCATTTTAGCTCCCAAAAGAGTAAATATGTAGATCTTTTTTAAACCAAAGCAATGGTTTCTGTTAGAGTTTATTTTTTGGTTTATTCTTTTTCTCCTACTGTTTATGTCTATAGGGTATTTTTGTCATTTGGATTCTATTGCTTTAATATAAATATTTGGAGGTTAAGTAAAGGGTTAAGTTTGAAACCCTAAAACTCAATATTTGTATTTCAACATGGTATCAGAGGATAAGATCCTAACCTAGAAGGTCAACCATTGCCAAAGGCCTCTGTTTGCATCATCTCCAGTCATCGCCGATCGCCGCCGGCCATCGTCAACCCTCGTTGATGATCGACGCTCTTAGAACAATGTTTGCGCAACACCCGAGACCCGACCCAACTTCGCATACCATCATCGCAAACCCTTCGCTTAACTAGGTCAACATTCGCAAAGCCTTCGCGCAACTATGTCAACATCATCGATCCCTATATTTCAACCTATGTGATCGTCGATCTCTCTATTTGCCTCTGGTGTTCGACTCACATACCCTTTGCGCAACCCATCGACATCGACATCAACCACATCGCGCAACACCTGACTCGTCGATTATTTGCAACGATGACCATTGCCCTCCATTCACTTGCCTCCGACGATCTTTGCCAGACTCCGGCACCACTCTGGTAATCTGTTCGTATTTTTGGTATGTTCGTGTTTTGGGCTGTTCGTCTTCTCTTAGTCTGTTCATGTTTTTGGATTTCTTGTTTGATTATCTGGTTCTTGGATTATCTACTTTTGGACTGCGCTGCATCTGCTTGATTATCTGGTTCTTGTTGCTAGTTCTATTTTGGGCCTTTGTTATGGCCGAAAGCAAAGGCTCCTTAGTCCGGGATGATGATATGTCTAAATCAATTACATCTACGAAGTTAAATGGGGTCAATTATTTTACTTGGGCATATATCGTCAATTTTTTATTTTTATGTGGGAAGTGCAAATTAAAGTACGTGACAGAAGATCCTTTTCCTAAAACAGATCTAAAATATGAAGATTAGATGTGAGAATTCTGTTGTTTTGAGCTGGTTGTGGCATAGCATGGAACCTTTTATTGCATCGATGGTTGAATTTTGTGACACTTCTAAGAATATATGAGATTCTGTAGCTGAATCTTTCTCCTATCAGAGTAATGTTTTCCGTGTTTTTGAGATCTATGAGAAAATTCTCACCACGAACCAGTCCGAGAAGCCATTATCTGAGTATTACAGCACATTGAAGAATCTTTGGGATCAGTTACTGCAGTTGCGTCCCTTTACTACTGATCTAGCACAACAGCAGCGTCATTGGGAGGACTTTATGATTGCTTCCTTGCGTTCTGCTTTGGATTCTGAGTTATGGGGTTCAATGATCAGATTCTTGCCAGTGAGACATTGCTTACTGCAGTTAATGATTACTCTCGCCTGTTGTGTTCATCACTGGGACAGGCATCCCTTGTGTCTCGCCCTACTTCTCTTTCAAAATCCTCGGCTTTAGTCTTCACGGGTGATTGTAATGGTCAACATGGTGGTTGTAGTTCTCATGGTAGCTCCCGTGGTGTTGGACGAACATGTGGCCGTGGTGGAGGTACCATTCATATTGAACCCTACTGTTTGAAGAAGCATGGCAAGCCCAGGTATGCTCATCGGTTTACCGATGGTACTGTACAGTCTCTGGCATCTTCAACACCTTCTGATCATGCACTCCTATTTCTAGTTCTCAAGAGAAACCCACCTCTCAACTTAGCGATCTTTTTCAAGCATCACGTAGTGCTTATCCTTCTTCAACTTCTACTGCTACTTTAGTCGATTCAGGTAATACTTGCTTTTCCTTCAAGTGGAGATCTTGATTCAAGTCTGTTCTGTCGTTTTCTTCATGGGTTATAGATTCTGGATAACTCTCACATGTCTGATAATTCATGCATTTCCCTCCTAATTTTACTCCTATTAAGCATAATATTGTGTGAGCTGATGGTTCTTTTCGTCCAGTACAGGACAAATATGTTATTCGTCCCAATAAGTCCTTTGCTTTACCATCTAGGATTCTAGTCTCTATGTTCCTGATTTTCCTTTAAACCTGCTCTCTGTTAGTCAGTTGATTAAAGTTTTAAATTGCTCTGATACCATGTTGAAATACAAAGATTGAGTTTTAGGGTTTCTAACTTAACCCTTCACCTCTAACCTCTAAATATTTATAATAAAGCAATAGAATCCAGATGACAAAAATACCCTCCAGACATAAACACTAGAAGAAAAAGAATAAACATTGTCAATATGAAGAATGTTCCAAAATTATCTAAAATATCATATACATATTTGAATTTTATTTTCAAATTTAGTGGGTTCAATGGACCCCACATAGTTATATGTGGAATCGCCCATGTCGATGAGTAAGGTGTTTTTGCTTGTTGCATAGGTGTACATGCAACAGCGGAAGAGAGCAAAGGTAGCTGCCCTGTTTGTCGTAAGGTTTTTCATGCCAAGGATATCGAACATGTGCTCGACTTGGTTGGAGCTCATTCCAAGTTGGTATGCCATCACTGATCACACTTTTTGCTACCATAAAGTAAAGCAATTCTTCACTTACACTAATTATCTCCATCTGGTGGTACCAACCTTCTATCCTCTTTGTGGCTTTTAATTCCTGATGATTATTTTTGTCATATGCTGGATTGAGAATTATCTTTATTTGGATTCCACTAGATTCTGCGTTTTCTCTATCAGGTGATGGCATGTTGTTTATTTTGTGCCCAGTAAAATCGATTCCTATTACTAGCTACATTGTTAGTTGAATTCAGTTATATTAGCTAATTCAGAGGTGGTTTGGTGATTCTGGTGCAAGCTCACTTCAGTTATACAATCTTTTTAAATCTAATACTTTAAAACTTGAGTTGCTATTAAGCTTTTTATGCAATTGAGCTACCAGGATTATACAGAAGCGCGCGCGCGCACACACACACACAAAAGAGAGAGAGAGGAGAAAAACATGCAAAATTAATGGCCAAAAGAGGGTGAAAAAGTAAAGAACAGTATCTGAACTATTACTTCTTCCAAAATAAAGTTACTGAATTAACATCCTGCCATAAGAGCTACGAACCTAAACTCCGTCATTGAGTAGCCTTATTAATGTTGTTGCACTTAGTGATCGAGCTGTTGCTATTACCCAAGTCTAAAGATAAGTATGTCACTTCGGCTATTGAATGTCTCACTTAGAGGTCCTTATCATCTTTTCCTTGGATATATTTGCTTTGGTCATATTTTCCTTGGATATATTTACTTTGATCATGATGTTGATTGGTGGTTGTCACAGGCTTTTTGGAGGCCATATCTTGCTTCCTGTGTTTCTTGCATGGAAATAAAATTTGGTCCGTGTCAAAGAGTGTAACCGATTGATGTGTGACATCCTCATCTGAGGTAGATGTGGAAGTATTTCAATACCCACAATTCATTTTTGAGTTTGCAAGTTAATAAATATTTTCAATATTAAAGATGAAGAAACTATAAAAAGGTCAAGAAAGGTGAAAAGAACTCAGTTTAAACCACAATTATTCTATTTCTAAGATAAAAGAAGTTAAAGAATAAAGCATTATAAGAAATCTCCTTCTACATGCATGATCATTCCATTTCTGCATCCTAAACCTCCTAAAATGTGGCAAATAAGATCGCTTGGTAGTTGGTAGTCTTTGAATATCTGGAGGCGTGCTGATTCACTAAACCTCTTTTTTTATTTATTTATAGGTAAGTGTGAAAAGAACACCAAGATTTGAACCCTGATCAGGATTGTAGGGACGAAGGTTCTTGCCACTTGAGCCAGCCTTACACTCCTCCCCCCTCTCTGACTGTCCCTTCTGGGGCATGTTATATATTTGTATCTGTGCAGATTCCTGGTTTTTGATTTGGGTTATACACAAATAAACATTATTTTAGCAACGAAAGGTCCTGTAGAAATATACCATGGCATTTTTGTGAGATATTAAAGGCTGGTGTAAAAAAAAAATATTGATTCTGGATAAGATATAAAGTACCGGTTGCTCTTTACGTTCCAAGTATGCATATCATTTAAGTCATTTGAGTTAGTAGTCCAGTTGAATTGGCAGATTGACAACAATAAAGTTTCCCCCTAGCTAGTTATTTTTGTTAACTTTTTGTTATTTGAAGCTTTAATATTTTACATACCAAATTTGTTATCTGCTATTTTTTTTCCTTCTAGTTCTACTCAGATCAAGCGAACTTAAATGATTTCTTCCATGTCTACTTTCAGAATTCCAGTGATGCCAAAGCGAACGAGGACGAGAGCCTTCTTCGGTCCGATTTAGAGAAAATCAGAAGACAGAAATTGGAAGCCATACTAAAACTGCAGCAAGAGAACAGTGGCTTAATAGAACCCAAAAGAAATGAAGTTTTGTTGCCGGGTATGTTTCTTCCGCAGTTGATCCCACAACAGACAACCGATTCTGCCAAAGAAACCACCGATCAACAACCTGCCAATCCTGCCGTCCCCACTGTCACAAATTCCAGTGGTTCTTCAAATAGGCCTAGCACCAGTGAGCACAGGAACTCGGGCACGAGGAAGAACAGAGGCCAAAATTCAAGAAAACAAGTCAAACAGTGGATTAAGAAAGAGAATGGCAATGCAGATTAAGCTGTTAAATAGAAAATTTTGGGAGTTTTTCTTCTTCTTTTCTTTTCTTTTCTGTTAGTTCAAGCAAGAAAATTCATGCAATGTGAGTGATTGTAATTAAAGGGAATGATAAACAGAGGGAAGGTATCTATTTTTCTTTTTGGGGACCTGTTTGACGCATTTGAATGCTGAAACTTCATGAAGAATCTTGGTGGGGATCAATAAATATGATGTTGAACTATGTACAATTCCAAATTCTGTGTGAAAATTCAACTTTTCAGTTGTATTGTAATTCAATGGATGGTTACAAAATCCAACACTTGTTGCAAGAATTTTGGGCTATAAAAGTGAGGCAAGCTTGAAGCTACCTGAGCCTGAGCTTGATTATTTAAGATCCACTTGAGTTCATTTAAGATTGGCTCGCTGTGTATATAAGCCAAGTTTAATGCATTTTGAAGCCTTTTGATTTCTGAGCTCAGTATATTGACTCTAAAACTGTATTTATATAATATAATATATTTTATTATATTAAAACCATAAATATAAGAAAAAAGCTAAGTACATAGGTGATGTGCGCAGAACCCGACACAACACATTGAGACGGCTATGATCGGCCACAACACACTGAGACGGCTATGACCGGCCACAATACACTGAGACGACTATACGTGGTTCTGTGGACATTATCTGTGTAAGTAAAACTACTGTATATATATAAAATATATAGTTTTTCAGCTTAACTTGTTTATTTCCACTCGGAAGAGTTTTTGCTTCCCCTTATTTATATATAATTTGGAGAACATAAAACAGTTTTTGGAAATGAAAATGTTCACTTCATTCATACTGGCAAGGATGGGCCAAAGGAAAGAGAATCAGAGAGAGAGAGAGACAGTTCAAAGCAAGGTTATAAAGGTTATTAATACCTGTAGTCTCGGCCGGTACGGTAGATATGTAACATTTTGGATAAATATAAATATCAAAATATTTTATTATCATTTCGTCTAAAATATTGGTCGGTACCGATCATACCGGGTAGTAATGAAAGATACTCATAATTTATTTTAAAAAAAAAATTAACTTTTACTTATTTTTTTGTCATTTCTTTTTATTTTTTTACTCTAATTCAAGCTTCAAATTTAGCAAAAAGAGAGTTCTAAAACCAGATAAACGTTACCTCACCACAAAATATAAATTGTTTAATTTATCTTGTTTTCATATTTGTTAGCTCATCATGAAATGGAACCAAAAATAAATAAATTTATACTAATTAATTCAAATATTATGTTCTTAGGGCCAGAGCACATATATTTAAAGTGACCATCAAATGAGGACCCAGTGGCCAAACTCTGGAAAGTTATAGGATAGCCACTCATGTGATTGTGACAGACATGCCAATCATACCCAATATCAACAACAACAAAAAAATCAAAAGAAAAATGGGCAATTATGCAATGAAAATGACACCTCAATTTAACTTACTACAATGCCCACTTCTTGTGTTTTTTTTTTTGTCCATGTAATAGTATTTTATTTATTTATTTTATTAAAAAAAACATTTCTCTTTTTGATGTTGTTAATTGGGAATGGAGGAGTTTTTGAATTTTACAATGGAAATGAAGAAATGGAAGGCGGATTATCCTCTTCTTCTAAGGGAGCTTCAAGTGTAGGGAATGGTGATGAGTTTCCAAATCCAAGAAAAATGGCAAATACATGCCCTAGTTTGGGCTAATTTTTTACCATTTGATTTATTCTTGTATTTTTTTTTATCTTTTGATTGATCTCTTTTTTAATTTTTGAGGAAAACCGAAAAAAATATTTTTTTTGACAAAAACATGAAAGAAATTCACTAAAGACGGAAATAAGTAAAAAAGTGAGGCTTATTGACTTATTTTTATTTTTTCCTAAACAATTTTATTTTGTTTTATGTTTTTGTCAATTTTTTCTACCTTTTCTCTTCGTCTGGATGAGAGCATTTCAAAAAGTAATAAATCTTGATCAAATGATGAAACAATTCAAAAATAAATAATAAATTAATAAAATAAACCAATAACATATTATCCCAAACCAGGCGTAATACTGGTTTGTAATCTCTTGTTTGCTTTTCATGAAAAAATACGAATTCCAGTGATTTTTTTTTCTCCCTTCCCAAACAACAAGAGGATGATTCAATTATTCAATCAAATAATATTTCTCGTGCTTCTTATCTTTTCTCGAGAAATAAATTGGGTTATTTCTTTACAAAATTGGGCTCAATTTAAGATGTCTTGGTTAGTTAGGGGAAAGAATCCGCAAGAATCATTTTTATTTTGAAGAATGCATATAGAGAGAATTAAATTTGATCAGACAATGTTTGGTTGGTTGGAAAAAAAATTTTTTTTTGTTTTTTTTTTGGGTATGGAAGGTAGTGTATATATAGTGAAGGGCCGAACCCATGAGTCGGTCTGATCTCTGGTCTAGGCCATCGAATATGGGTCGGGACAAAATAGAGTGCCCATCCAAGAATGATCGAAGTACATAGCGGCTTAGGGTCGACTAATCTGCATCTCGGACCATTGAATATGGACCAAGCCAAGCGGAGGGGCGACTCAACAAAATTCATGGATTGCACGGGAGACCGAATTACTATGACTGAGCCGAACCCAAGGGACAAGTTATGCGAATCCGATTGTTATCACATATTTCTGACATGTCAATAGGAGGGTTGTAGGTTTTGTCCCTAGGAACGGAACATACACCGTCTTAGCCCAAAATGGTGCCTACGAGGTTTTCCTAGGAAGGAGCCTAAGTCAACTTTTCTTATTTAAGTTCTCTTATATAAGGGGCTCACTAACCATTACTAGAGGTAGACAATCTGAAACATTAAATCATAATCTTCTGAAATCTTTTCTCTCTGATTTTCTCTTTTAGCTTCGAAGCTAACTTAGCCATCGAAGAGGGTTTTCGAAGAAGACTCCCACCGAGTAGTATATTGTGTTCACTTTTGTAGGTCATCCGTTAGGGACGTGGAATGGGCCCGACAATCGTTCCATTCATCCAAACCCTTACAAAAACACCCCTCGTACATTTTGCGCCGTTTGTGGAAACTCACCGGATAAACTTTACCACCGTTCGTGATACCCCCTTCTAAGATGAACTCGAGAAGAGATGACAATCGGTCAAACAGAGTAGGGAGCCTCATAGAAAAGCACTCCACCAAAAGATCAAAGAGGTACCAAGGAAGGAGGCTCGCGTACCAGACCCCCAGGCGGCTTGAGGGCAACCTCGACCAAGAAGCCAATTTCAATGCTATGAGAGAAGAGATATCCAGGCTGAGAGCTGCCCTCAAGGACAAAGGACAAGAGGAAATCCCAAGAGATGGGAGAGACACCAACAAGCATGGTACAGGTTATGCTAGGGTAGGGGCATTCTCCCAGCAAGAAGGAGCCTTACCCTATCACTCGCAAGGGATAGGAGTGGGGAAAGATGTTTGGAAGCTCTCTGAAGCTCGGAACTTGACGAGAAGTGAGGGAAGCAGTTACATTCCTCTCGAGAAAAGCACCGATCAGTGGAACATGGGAAAGAGGAGTTTTACACACTCATCTCGGCACGGCTCAAACCTGACAGCAGTCATCTTGAGATGAAATAAGAGGCTCAGAGAGCCAGAACAGCGAGTGGAGTCGAGCCATCCTTCAAGCCATCATTCTAAGAGGCTGAGCTATCCAGCTCTTGGGCCGAGCCTACTAGTTCCCATGCTGAGCTCCACCAAGGGTAAACTTCTGACAAGATAGAGTCTTGTCACTCCCTTCTCGGACAAGATAGAGTCTTTAGTGCCCCTTACAGGCTTTTTCCTTCCAAAGTTCACCTCATATGATGCAAAAATTGACCCGAACATCCACATCAACCACTAAAGACAAAGCTATGGAGTGCGAATGACTCCCTCACGTGCAAAGTCTTTCCCTCTAGCCTTGGAGAAACTAGTTTGAGGTGGTTTGACAAGCTCCTAGATGCCTCTATTAAGAGTTAAGGAGAGATAGATACCACGTTCGTGGCGAGGTTCATAACTTGTTCAAAGATCTCCAAGGACATTGATGTTCTCATAACCCTAAGAAAAAGAAAGAAGGAGACCCTGCGTGCCTACGCAGGGAGGTATTGGGAGATCTACAACAATATCAAGTACTGGAGCGAGGAACTGGCCGCGGCCTCATTCAGGCTAGGGCTCCATCCTGGGAATGAGCTTAGAGGCTCCCTAATAATGGAGCCCCCCCCGAAAGATGAAAGATATTATGAAAAGGGTGGAGCAGCATGTGACAAAGGAGGAAGACGTTGGCACGGTCGAAGCAGAATGAAATTGGTATAGCACTAGAAGGCCAAACACCAGGGTGGCAGAAAACCCCACGAAGAAATCCAGGAGAGATATAGGCCGACCGGAGCATTTTGGTGTGGCAAGGGTGGAGGGTGCCTACAATAACTCGCACATTGCTGTCAACACAGTTTTTAAGGAGCCAATTTATCGAATTCTCCCCACCATCAAAGAAAAGTCGTACTTGGTATGACCATCCAAGATGCCAGAGGCAACCATCCAGGCTGCCATCAAAGATGGGTTTTGATGAAAATGTTCCTATCATAAGGAGAGAGGGCACATGATGGAAGGTTGCAACTCTTTCAAGAGGCACTTGGAAGACTTGGTGCGCCATGGGCACTTTGTAAAATCCGGTAAGATTTTAAATTTTTTAAAAGACTAATAATTATTAAAATAAGATAATGAAGTAATTAACTAAAATAAATTAACTAACTAAAAATGTAA
>JAUTBS010290145.1:0-10959 GCA_032361285.1 Aequorea victoria
TGGGGTAGACTTGGTTCCACTAGTGCCGAAGAGAGGAAGACTTTTGTAATACTCCTAGTTGGAATTGTAATGACAGTAAACAGTTTTAGTTTATCCTTTGTTTTTGTTTGGGATTGTGTATCCCATAGTTAGTTTACTTTCAGTATGTAGCATTTTGGGATGGAGTATCCCTTTGTGGATATTATGTTTGATGTTTCCGTTATGGATATTGATGGCTTTATTTGGGGCAATGCGGAGTGCATCCCTTATTATATTCAGATATATGCTTGATTCAGTTTAGGTGAGTCGTACCACCCTTCCTAAATGAGATTAATTACCTATTTAGGAGAGGGGTGTTACACTCGACCTTGTAGAAGAAGAATAAAGTTATTGTCTGACGGGGTATTCTCACTGAAATTCCTCTCTGATGGAAAAGTCAGTACAGAGGACCTTTACTTTTAATGAAAACGAAATGTAATTAAATCTGCAGAGACTAATGTATTGAGAGGATAAAATTTTCACACACTTGGTTTGTACCAGAACCTCCATATTTATAGGCAAGGTTGATGGCCTGAGGGGACAGATTGTCCTTATCATGATTCCATTATCTCTGATGTCCTTCTACCCCAAGTTGAGCCTAGCTCTGCCCAGGTGGAGCAGTCATAATGGTAGTGAGAACCTCGTGCCTATTAATTGCACATTGAATACCACTCAAAGAGATCTGGTTGTGCGTTGACGCACATTTAATACCCATTGATAGCGCATTAAATATCTGGGTGTCAGCACATGCGCATCATTTAGGCTGTCACAATCAAGCTTTATTACTCAGTCTCACCTACGAGCACCTCGTGCTCAACCTCATGTACAAGCATTGATTGCTCGGCCCCCGCGCGCTCGTGACATGTAGTGCTCGACCTCGCTTACGAGGACCTCCTGCTCGGCCTCGTGTACGAGCATTGAACGTTCGGCACATGCCGTCATGCCATTTTCCCCTATGTCTTTCTTTGCATGACCCGATCCATATTTTATGAGCCCAGGTCATGTCGAAGGGGTTGGACTTACGTTAAACCGGGACCCTTCATTTGCCCCCCCAACTCTCGTGCTTCGGTACGGAGTACCGGAGTTGCTCAGTTTGAAAAAGGATGATTGACCTTGTGTTCAAGAATATCGAGGTAATTTGTACTTGGTGCCTTTCGCTCGGCCGTGGTCCCCAAAATGTATTTTTGAACTCCTTTGTCAATTTTGAAATATCAGTGACAGAGAGGCAGAAACGGATCTCACTTTGAACCCTTATATCTTGCTCTATAAAAATATCCTTATGATGATCCATATATCCAGAGAAAGATACATGAGTCTAGTTTCACCACCTTTTTATAGACGTTAATTTCATTGAGTAGATTTCGAGATATACCGATTTTTCCAAACAGACCCCTATGTCAGCAGAATTGGTTGTAGTAATTTTTGGACCCCTTTCTGTTAACAACCAACTCTTGGGTCCTTCATGGAAAATGTAGATAACACATTAATCTAGCTCTTTGTAAATTGTCATAATTTTTTAATGAGTTGTAGTATTTTTAAAGTATTTTAATTCTCGAAGGTAGATTCTGGAATTTCTGTTTTGAGCAGAGAAATGATGTGTGAATGTTCCTTGAATGTTAAGTCATGTTTGTTTTCTTTATAAACTTCATTAATGGGTTTAAATGTATGTTTATGACTGGAATGAATGTTATATGATCTCAATTTATGTTATGGCATCTCTCATGCATGGTTTGAGTCTTGGGTCGGGTGTTCACCTTATGTCTCGTTTGGTTAGAGTTGATTCTTGTTGGACATTGTGGCTGTTGTAGACAAGTTCACTTGGCTGTAACTTGGGTTTTAATTTTGTGATGGATAGGGTGGGTTTCCTTCCATGTTGTGACCTTGGGATGGTGGTTCCGAGGTGCAGTGTAGTGAACTCCTCACCTAGTCGTACCCCGTCGCCATAGTGTTGTTTGGTGCACCGTGTCAAACTTGTGGACTTAACACAAACTAGTCAGGGACTCAGAGGGATGGTGGTTCCGAGGTGCAGTGTAGTGAATTCCTCATTTGGTCGTACCTCATCACCCTTGGTGCATTCATGAACTAGTAGGGTATGTAACTCTACTACGGTTCATGGTGTGATAAGGTGGGTCTTTCAAATTGGTTCTAACCGGTGGTTCGCATGAACTGGTGGATATGTAATCTACTATGATTCATGGTACTTCCCATGGAGAACTATATCCGACTGTCTGGTGGCTTAAATTGATAAGTGGGTAAGTTTATAAGTTTGGGCAGCTGTGTTTTGTCGGATTTTTTCGGCGTAAAGGAGTCCTGGTCGTGAATCAAGAGTTTACAGTATTTTCGTATCTCATGTGTTATTATATCCTGTTGTATGTAATAAGTGATAGAAGTGTTGAGTTTAGGAGATTCTTTCTGGGCTTCCCAGTTCATGGCGTTTCATGCCAGGAATTGAAGAGGAACCAACAGTCGAGCAGCAATATGAGGAATATGTTGAGCCGTGGCTCACGTGCCTGAACAAGAATGTAATAGTTGTACTCGTTGTAATTTCCTTTATTTTTTGTTGGTAATGTAATATTAAAACAGGGCGTGCAGTGCGCAAGAACGCAAAATATTACTATCGTATGTTAAATATTAATTTGTGTGGAATGTTTGTTTATTAGAATAACCCTAATTACTATAAATATGTCTTATAACGAACCGAATTTTCGGGGCGTTACAGTTTCAGCACGTTTCTGCTGAGCACTATATATAGAACCTATTGTTTGTAAGGTTTTCATAGCATAAAGAATGATTTTGAGTGTTCTCTAAGTGATTTTTTAGAGAGAAAAACCTTATGAGATTGGAATGTTGGTGATGAAAAGTTATAATCTTTATTTTCATATAGTAGATTAATCTTCTTCTAACCCGTGGACGTAGGCGGTCAGCCGAACCACGTATATTTTTGTGTTCTATCTTTCTGTTCTTATTTTGCATTGATTGGTATTACACGTTGAATTATTATGGATTTCAATAATTCTTGGTTGGATCAACAAGTTCGTATTTGTTGGCAACATTTCCACCACCCAACACAAACTCAACACTGAGTTGATGAATAACAGAGGTTATACAAGAAGGATTATTACGTGAAATGATGATATCATCAACATACAAAATAAGAATCAATTGAGAACCACCATGGCTATATGTAAAAAGGGAAGAATCAGATTTAGACTCCATGAAGCCAATAGAAAGAAGAAATGAGGTAAATCTTTCAAACTAGGCAAGATGGGCCTGTTTTAACCCATAAATTGATTTGTGAAGTTTACAAACATGTGTGGGATGAAGTAGATCAACAAATCCTTGGGGTTGAGTGTGATATAGACATCCTTCTTAAGATGACCATGTAAAAAAGAATTACTAACATCCAATTATCGAAGTGGCCAACCAAACTGAGCACCGAAAGCCAAGACCAAACGCCTGATCACCTTTACCAACCAAACGTGCATTGTGACGAGCAATAGATCCATTAGAATGACCATTTCTAGCCTACCAAATTTTTATCAGATGGGAGAGGAACCAAGGACAAGGTGCCTTCACGCTCTAAGGAAGTAAATTCCTCAGCCATAGCTTGACGCCAAACTTCATGTTGAGCATCCATAAAATATGTGGTAGTTTCAAGACCAAAAGAACAAGAACAAATAGCAATGGAGAGACAAAATTTCTTCTTAACAATTCCTAATTTTGATTTGGTCTGCATGGGATGAGAAGGTTGAGGTTGAAGTTGACATTGAGAGTGACATGGAGGTGGAAAAAGAGGAAGGGGGTAGATTGTCGAGCGGCAGAAGAAATACCCACAAAGAAGACCTTATTGATTCAAACAAGAATGACAGAGATAACGCGATGACCCAACCAACTATATATGAAAATAATTAAACAACGCAATAAGAATAAAATAACACAAGGATATACGTTGTTCGGCTAACCGCCTACGTCCACGGGCTTAGGAGATATGGATCCACTATGAATCAATCAAGGATTACAACTCTCACACACTCTCTCTCTCAAGCCTCTTTTCTAACTGGAACTACTAATATGTATTGTATCGTAATGAGCAATATGGCCATTTTATTTATGGGGAATGAAGAAACCTTAAAAAATAATTTGAAACCCTAATTCTACGAACCATATTCCGCGGCACTGTCCAGACGGCATAAGCCCTTGTCCGGACGCTGGTTTCCGAGAAATCTCATCTCGCTTCGGTCGTCTGAACGTCGTGGCTCCCGTTCAGACGGTGGTGTCCAGTATACAATTTTTCCCATTTGGACTTGGGCGTCGAGACGACAATGATTCTTGTCAAGACGATGGCTTGCTGGCACCCAACAATCTCCACCTTGGCACAAAATTTGTCCTCCTTGTAGAGACTTGCTGACATTCTTTAAAACTGTACTTTTTTTTTAGGTAGGCGTGCTTCACTGATTCTGTCTTCTCCGACTCAGCTACTAGCCTCTTATTCCTGCCTAGACTGCTTGCATCTTTTCTGTCTGAAGTGGGATCTTCACTAACTATGATTAGAGAAACATTGACCTTGTTTTAATTTAAAGTTAAAAATAAAAAAATAAAGTTTTAATTTTAAGTTTAAGTTAAGTTTTAAGTTTTATTTAAAGTTTTCAAGTTTTATTAAAATTTTACTTAAAAGGTTTAAAGTTTAGTTTTGAGTTTTAATCTTAAAATTTAAAATTTAAGTTTAAAATTTTAATTTTTATTTAAATTTTTTAAGGCACCTTATATTATATAATATGGATAATTAATTTATAGAATAAGAACTTTAAGACTTCAAAATTAATCCTGTTAGGAAAATTAGTATAATTTTTTATTGAATTAATTTAATTTCTAATTGTAATTTATTTATGGCAATTCGGATTATTTTCGTTTTGAGTCGATTTTATCGTCTTTGTGAGATAGTAGTTATCGGCTAAGATTAGAAGCATATCAGGTTGGTTTGTGATATGTTTGGCAGCTTTTTGATAAGCTTGGTAGGTTTCCAAAGAGATTGATTCGCGGAGGTTCAGTTTCTATCATTGAAGATTATGTCCGCTCGAGCAGACTTGGGAGCGCTCGAGCAGTGCCTTGGCAGATTCGGCCCTTCGTTGCTTTTAAAAGACTGAAATTGGTTCATTGTTGATCATCTCTGTTGGGCAAAATATCAGACATATTTTTTAGAGTTCTTTCGTCTTCCACGTGATAGATCATTGAAGACACAAGTTTGATTTTCGACAATAGCTTTGAGGTTCTGGATCTGTTGGAGGATTCTGACAGACGTTGCTTCGTGGATTCGTTGCAACGGTGAAAGGATTGCTAAGCACTGGAGAACGACGAACGAGGATTCCGCTACCTGCTTGAGACGTAGATTGAGGATTCGATTACGGTCTGTAAATTCAGTTTTGTAACTGTTCGTGTTTATAGTGCATTGCTTTCCTGAACTGTGGATTCAGTCCCGTGATTTTTTTTCAATTGGGTTTTCTACGTAAAAATCCCGTGTGTTTGAATGGTTTGATTGTCTCTCTGTCTTTTCATAATTTCATTTATCGTGGATTGATTAAACGAATTTTTAAAATCTAATTTTTATTAATTAAAATTTAAAAAGGGATTTTACGGTTTTTCAAATCCCTTTTTATTTTTAAGATTTTTGGGTCGAGCCTCCGGCTCGGGCTCCAACCCCTCAGCCCAGGCCCATCCAAGGTGTCTCGAGCCAGGCTTTTTTTGGACCGAGTTAAACCTGAACAATGCGGACTCGGGACGATCCATCGAACTTAGACCAATTTTACGGTTCTACTAAAAAACTTATATAACTTATGAGAGGGACAGTGCCCAGAATGGATGAACACGTCATTTGGTTCTGCGATTGGCTCATTATACAAGGAGAGCATTAAACACTCCACTCGTAGGTTACATTAGTTGTTTTAGTATTGGCACAAAATTAATTTTCTAAAGTCCTAATCTGTGTAGCAATAAAAAATTCTTTCCTTATGATAGAGATCTTAGTAGTAAGAGAATGATATCTAAACAATTCTATCTTCATATTTTGATTTGACTGTTTGAGGGTCTTTGTCTAACACCATAACCGTTTTACCATTAATTTACATTGGGCATTCACTCATAACAGGAGACTCAAAATTAAGGCTTCAGTCGACCAGATAAAGCAGGACCAACATACTCCCAGCATCAACAATAACCATGCATGATTTGAATCGAATTGTCTGACATGAGTGAGGTTATGATAGATTATTAAAAGTACTTTAACGTACGAGATAAAATAAGAACAAACTAATAATCTTTCATTTCTTAGTAAAGTCACAGAAAAACAAACATGATAATAATGATAACAAGAGATCTTACATAAGAAAATTTTATTACATATTGGTCGCCTCATCAAACTACACAAACACTGTGATAAAGGCAATGAGGGGCCACAAAGCACTCACACCACCCTCTTATTATATAATTTATAGTATGCATCATAAGATTCCAGAATACTCTATTTCAAAAGTTATTTATCCCTTAGTCCCAATGTATTAAATATCGTTAGATCATATTTCAAAATTCTCATGCCTAGAGATTTTTACACAATCCAACAATTTTCAGTACATTGACACACCAAAGGATATAATTTTTTTTTAAAACAGAGCATCCTAGCCCGATAAGAAAGAGAAGCAGTTTAGCCACATTTAAAGTTAGGATTGACCTGTTTCTTACAGTACTTAAGAACTGAGATCACTTTTGTGTGATCTCCTCCCATGACAGGGCAAAGGCAAGTAGCCGCTTTAGCGTTAGTCAAGAATTGAATGATGGTACAACATATGAATTTTGGTTCAATACCCACTACAAAGTCACATACATTTATTTTAGGGGGGCAGCTGACCGTGGAAGGACTGGGAGATGGCGTTGGTGTGTTGAAAGGACTTGGAGATGGAGTTGGTGTGTTGAATGGGTTAGGAGATGGTGTTGGTGTGTTAAAAGGGGTAGGAGATGTCGTTGGTGTGTTTAAAGGACTGAGAGATGGCGTTGGTGTTTTGAAAGGGCTAGGAGATGGCGTTGGTACATTTGCTGCTAGTGCAAAGGTAAAGAAGAGAAGGTTGATCAGTAAGAGAAAGAGAGTGAGTGGTGCATTGCCCTTGGAACCCATCTCTCAAACTAGTCTGCTAAATGTGAGGGAGAAGGGTATTTGTGATGAAGAGATTTGAAGTGAGGGTTGGGGTTTTATAGGATGCAAGGATGGTTAGTTCTTTCGTTTGATTTGAACAGATAATCCCAAGTAGTGGCTTTTTTAAATTTCTCAAGGAAAGCTGATTCGGCACTTTTTGAATTTCTCACGATTTGAATTTCTCACGTTGTGCCCTTGGTATTTTAGTTGGCAAAGGAAAGCTGATTCGGCACATTTTAGATGCATATGAGGTGGATAAGTCAAATCGCCATGTGACTTTATTTATGGACCTATTTGCCATGTCTTATGGTATGCCCAAAGCCCAGTTGCATATTCATAATTCACAACATCATCAATGATTTAGCGTACCCAATTATTTTACTAGGGTTTTATTAAAAAAATAAAGTGTATGGTATACATTTGAATTTAGGCAGTGTTTGTTATGATGGAGAAGGGGCAGGATAAAACAATAAAAAATACGTACTTCACTGATTTTGTCTCCTCAAATTGTTAATTTTAATTCTTATCTCAATTTTTATTTTAGTTTAAATAAATATAAAACAAAATAGATGTGTACATAAAAAAAAATATGTTAGAATTACGATATTACTTATCCTTCCATCATGCTTAATCCAATAACAAAACAACTGTTGTTTTAACCTAGTGTGAACATATTCAGAGTGAATATCAATCATAAATTTTAATTCTTGAAAAAAAATCTAAATACTTCTTTTTGAATATATAGCAAAAGTACTGTTAGATGATTCTTTCTACCGTTTACTTTAATTTGTCATAAAAAACCTACACTACAAAATCACAATCATACTCATTCCTATATGTCTAACTCTTAAAATTACATTGACTAAAAATGCTAATCTCTCCATCACATTTCTAACTCTTAAAAATATCAAGATTTATATACATATATTGAAATATGTCTGTACTACATATTATAGCGATGTTGTAGCTTTTAAAAGATTTTTAAATATTCAATCCTTAAATCTCATTAAAAAATAGTAATTTTCTCTTAAGCGGCACCTCTCCCTAATCCCGATATGGAGTGTGTGATGTGCCCTACTGTACAGCACGCTGTTGTGCTGTCTAAGAAGGTCAGTTCTAGAATATATTTTTTTAATCAGGTTCGTTCATTGTATAGAGCTCCCCGAGTTTGTGATCCATGCAAAAAATAAAGTTAATTCAATATCTGTACCTATTTGATCGGATAACATTTATTTAACTTTTTTCTCAAAATTATGCATATATAACATTCATTTATTTGTAAACAATTGTTATCCGATTACAATATTGCTACAAATATCGGATTATGTTCATTTTTACTTGGATAACAAACTCAGCGAGTTCTGAACTATTAACAAATTTAATCACAAAAATATATTTGAAAACCGACTTCCTTAGACAGCATGCGCACAACATGCACCCCAGAGAGCCCTAATCCCGACCATCTCTCATATTCTTTTTAAAAAAAAAAAAAAAAAAGAAATTAATGACAATAACAAAAGAAAAGTAAGTTTTGTGCCTCAATTAATCACGGTCGATTTTATTAGTTTTTCTTTTACTATTTTGATTATCAATAGTTATATGTTCAATTAAATTTAAGTTCATATTATTTTTTAGTATTGCATTAATTTCATATTAATCTAGGTATTCTCTCCTCTTTTGTATTTTTATTAACAATAATTTTATTACTCTTCGTTGTTATTTATTACATTTACTATTTTATGTTGAAACAATAAAGAGTGATGGAGTGACAAAAGAAAAAAAAAAAAAAAAAGAATTAAATAATTATTTGTTTGGATAGTATGGTGGAGGATGCAAAAAAGAAAAAGTAATAACTTTCCTACAAACAACATATGCATGTAAGCTTTGCTTTTTATTTCTTGCAAATTAATAACACAGAAAAATAAAAGAAAGTTATTATCTGTAATTTGAATTTCAAAGTTATTTTTCTTTTCTTAAATTTATTCATAAGCAAATTATCTTGATTTTAAATGAGTAAGGTTAATTTAGACAAATGCAATTTTATTTTTTCAAATTTTTCATCCTAATCCTAATCAAACGATTGCAAAAAGAAAAAAAAAATATATATTTGACATGGTCCGATATTTTTTGTCAGCTTTGTTTGTAGCTTTTTTCTACTCTCCCATGCTTCGTCTCATTTTATATGATTGTTTTTTCATTTAACATAAAAAGCAGAGTAAGACAAAATTTGCTTTTTTGCCGTCTTGTTTTACCTCACCCCACAATCGACTATATTAACTAAAGATCTTAGTATATATAAACATGTATAAGCTAATTTTTAAAAATATAATAAGATTAAAATATAAAAAAAAAAAATACTTTTTATTTTACTTTTCACCTCTCATTTGTATAATTTAGCTTTTTAATTCTAATAACTTATCAATCGTTATTAATATATTTTGTTCCATAACATATCTCTTTTTCATTAATATCATCTTTTCTAGAATTGACAAACTACATTTGATATGGTCCGTCCCTGCTCTACCACTTTTTTTATTTTATTTTTACTCTTTCACACATGCTCTGGTAAAATACAACAAACCAACTACTCTCTGTTCACATCCTTGTCAAACATGAAAGAGAGAATTTAAGGGGGAAAAAAGGGACTAATAGAGTGGCATTAGTGTGGTGTCGCTCGAGGCTCTCCAATGGTTTGGACTTTTCTATTTTATTTTAAACTTTAAGAATGTAGAGAAGATATCTTATTTGGTGGTTCTTTTAAGTTAGAAATTCTCTATACTAAAAATTCTCTATCCTTCTATTTTAACATATTAAAGACCATCCTGTTATGTAAAAATCTCAAAATTATGAAATATAAAAATATAATTTAATAGACTCCAATTTATTAAAAATTTCAATTTGTGTTCAACTATCCTTAACTTTTGAGTTTAGCTTCCCAAGATAACTATTATTCTCACAAGTTTTGACTTTTTTCAATCTATATGTATAACGAGACGTATTTGATTCTAGAGTTACTCATCAAAAAATTTAGATTCCTCATCATTAAAAAAAAGTTAGAAAAAAGTTGTTTGAAGTCTAACTTCACTCTAGTCTCTCTACCCTACCGATCTAAGCAGGGTCGGCCCTAGACATAGGCCGGCAAGGAGGCCACCTGCGGCCTCCGAATTTTGTTGAGAAAATAAACCCCCTTTTGGATGAAGTCTTTATACTTATAAGTTTATTTATTAAGTCTCAATCAAATAAAGAACCTTCAATTACTTTAAGTTTAACTTTATCAAAATTTAAGTAGGTTCATCACCTAATTACAAACTCAGAATAAAATTATTTTTATTAGTGAATATCGTCAATTAGATTTATTCCTTCAAACAAAATTTATCGAAAGAAATACAAAAGTCAGTTAAAGTGCTAAATTAGTTAAGAAAATTGCATTGTTTTTTCCCAAATTCATAAATTGTTAGTAGAATATTGTTAAATAAAATGTGAGAATAATAATTTTTAAGTGATATTTGATGAAGTCATTTTAAATTTTTTAGTATTAAAATTTAGATTATTTAGTATTATAACACTCAGAAAGAAAATTACTCCCAAAATGTAAAATATATGGTTATTTAATTATAAAAAAATCAAAAATATTTTTTTCCCTTTTGGCCAAATAACAATTCTGAAAAAAAAAAAAAAACAAGATTAAACACCAAAGTTACCAAACACGTGCAAATATGAATATTTTTTATTCAAGTAAATATAAGTAGAGAAATGCAATT
>JAUTBS010290256.1:693-10959 GCA_032361285.1 Aequorea victoria
CCCCCCCCCCCCCCCCCCCCCCCCCCCCCCCCCCCCCCCCCCCCCAGGTGGAAAAGAGTTGTAAGTCCCTGGGGAATGCCCTTTGTAAACTTGTAATTCTTTGTTCATTTATACACTTACTTAATTACCCAAAAAAAAAATTCACTTTAAGTTTAATTAGTTTTTTTTAATTAACTTAATATTTCAGAACCTATTTTATCACTTTATTAAATCTTGTATTTTTATAATTAATCTATTTGTTAATTAATTATATGATTTATTGCATTAATATTTATTATAAAAAAATTTAAATTTTACCGGGTTTCACAATACTTATTCTTGGGCATGTTACATAACCTAGGCACTGAAGGGGTAGCCGTAGAAGGTAGAGCGACGCCTCGGGATTGAAAGAGGTGAACGTTGCTTGATCGCTTTAATCATCTGAGAGTGGCTAGTTTTGTTATAATGAAATATGATAATTGAAATTATTTGATGTCAATGAATGGTTTATGAAGCTATGCATACCTTTTGCAAGATATTCCTTTACCTGAAAACTATGTTGGTTTGATCAAATCAAATGTAATACCTTGCATGAAATGAGAAGTCTTGATGCATATAATGATAGAATGTTTTATCAAAACTCATAATGATAATTTCTGTTTGAAAGTTCTAAGTTGTTGCGGATAATCGTCCTGAGTTGTTGTGGGCTTTGTCCGAGTTGTTGTAGTCTGGCTCGAGTTGTTGCAAACTTTGTCCAAGTTGTTTTGGACTATGCCCGAGTTGTTGCCTTAAAGGTTTATTCGAATTATACTCGAGTTGTTAGCACCTACCACTGGTGATAAAGAGTGGCCCTCATATTCGTCACACTATTGTTGTAACACCTCATACTTATAAAATCAAGTTACAACAGTAGATTTCTTGTTACTAAGATATGAAGACATGGAAGTAAATCTTCAAAACGTCAAGATTGGGCATGGAGGATGTGTGGACCAAATAAAGAATTCAATTAAAAATTTGAGTAAATTATTAAATTGGTCTTCATGAGAAGACTAAAGTTTAGCCTAAATAAGCTAATAAGTTTTAGTTCAAGATTATAACAAAAACCCAAAGATATCAATCGAAGGCCAAGTAGAAAGATTCAAGTCTAAAAACTTATTTTGGCACAATAATCAAACTAGGCCCAAAATATAAATATTAAATTGGCCAAATAATGAAATCTTCATGTGGGCTTAAGTTAAAGCCCAAACGATTATGGGAACTTAGAAAATGGGCCAAATAAACAAAGTTTAGTCTAAAGTAATGAGAGGGCCAAGAACGAAAATAAATGAGGTTAGCTCTAGTATGAAACTTAAACTAATCAATTTGGCCTAAAATGAATTAAAACCCAAATTGGCACAAATATGAAATTATTAGGTGGGCCTAAGATAAGACTTTCAATGGGCTAAGAGATCGCTCAAAGATAGTATGAGACTTGTAAAAATGGGCCAAAAGTGTAAAACTAATCCATATGAAAAATGGGGCCCAAATTAATTAAGAATTATTTTCAAATATTAAAATAAAATACAAAATATATATATATATACATAGTAAAATGAAGACATGAAGTGATGGAAGTCAAATAAAGTTTCTTGATTTAGGGAAGCTTGTTCCCTTAATAAACCAAACTCTAGGGAATTAATTTAATTGAGCCAAATATGACATAAGCCATTCTTGGACCCCAAGTCTTGGTTAGAGAAAAACCAAACTAAACTAACCAAGTATGTAACTAGGAGTTGAAACCAACTAAATGAAGAGTAAAAGTGACATTTAGAACCAAACATCATGCCTATATAAAGGGGAAATCTCGCACTTCCCCCCTTTATAAAATTTTGGTAGAGAGAGGGGGAGAGGAGAGGAGGAGAAGGAGGAGCAGGAGGAGGAGAAAGAGGAATGAATGAAGAAATGAAAGGTCTATCTCCATGTAAGGACTTTCAAGGTTAGTAACATTTAAGCCTAACCTCTTCATTTCTTCTACTAGTTTGAGAAATCATCTATATACCATATTCATGAAGCATAAATCAAGAAATAAGAAGATAGAAATAATATAGGAGGATGAAAAAACCTAAACCATGGAAGGTTCCTAAAATTTTATTTTTAGTCTTCATAAACTAAGAACTTGTAAGAAGGTCCAAATCTTAGGGTCAACCCAAATCTGGATTTTTGAGAGTTATATGAACATGTATAGAGCATGTATCATTTTTCCTTGGATTTAAGAACAAGATTTGATACCCTAAAACAATTGTTGGAGTTTTGGGTCCAAGGAGGCAGATTCAAAGGCCACTTTGGGGATTTTTAATTAACTCTAGAAAAATTGTATGGGCATATGGGGTTGATCCATCAACCAAAATTTAGGATTATGAGTCTAATTTCATCTAAATTCTATTTAACACAAATTGGATGGACATATCTTGAGTAGTTTTGATTGTCCCAAACAGGAACCAATTTGGACTCTATTTTTAGTAAAATCGGTTAGACCTATTTACGGTGGGAGTTTGGAGTTGGGTTCTACACAAAACAGTTTCCTAACATATTAATATAGCTGAAAGAAATATTATACAAAAATTACAGAGGTTTTTAGTAATATATCTTGAATTTACAATGGGGTGATAGAATCTAGAAATTGAAAAACCTTGAGTAAAATGGTGTTTTAAGTGGAAACAAATACCTACACCTAGAGACTCGAGTTCTTAGCAAATTTAATGGACTTTAGAACTCATGAGAGCTATTTTATGGTAACCAAAGTCAATTGATCGTTTAGACCAAGGAGGTAAGAGTTTGGATCGTAGGAATTCATGGAGGAAAAGGTTCCAAACCCAAAGAATAAGTCATATTATGTTCATCTAAGTAACATGAGACATTATCATCCTTACACACATATGAGAAGTGAGTTGATAATAATATTTGGGCATGTTAGATAACCTAGGCATTGAAGGGGTAGCTGCCTCGGAGTTAAAAGAGATAGGCGCCGATAATCAGGTGAGAGTGGCTAGCAATGTCAATGATTTGTATAATGTGATTTTGTGAAAATATTTTTATGAATTTTGAATAATGTAATGCCCCAAAAATTTCAGTTCGTTAGAAGACATACATACATAATAGTTAGGGTAATGCTAACAGAAACCATCATGTATTAACATTTTACATACAAATAAAAGTTTTAGAAGAAGTTTCACACAAAATAGAGTTCATCCATGGTTCTAAATTTACATCCCATCAAAAACAAAAAAGGGATAGAATCATTAACTACATCGTCCAGACTTGGCGTCATGTCTAGCTCAGCCACGGCTCGAGATACACCTCTCCCTTGTTCTCTTCCCAAATTCATTCTTAGGCACCTAGCATGCAATAGCATGAGGTACGAGGCCTAGCATGAAATCTCAAACCAAACTATTCTAGCAGAAGTTACACATCATGTACTAACAATCACATCATAAAAAGGCAGAATGAAGTAATCGTGATGTATAACCATGAAACCGGACACAAGATAAAACATCTAGAATTCCTTAGCCGATGATCCACTTTATCCAGGCCTTCCAACAAGTGAACATCAAAGCCATCAATGAGTCCTTCCTTTTGAAGTCATAACTCTTAACCGAGCTAAATACCCAGCCAGGACATGATTCAGGAATTACAAATCCATGAGCCAAGCCTCGAACACCCACCTTAAGAGCCCTAATGCCTTTGCCGGCATCAAATGTGAAGTCCAACACACACACAATGCACAAAAACCAAACATTCCCTCAAGGTTCTAGAACATTAGAGTAGTCTACAGCCTCATGTGGGAATGACCATCAACATCCGGCATCTAGGAATCTCCATCTACCTCCGGGAGGGAGGACCTACCTAAGTTCTCATGTAGGAATGTCCATCCACATAAACAAGTCTCCAAGGCCACAACAATTAAACCTAACCAACTTAAGTATGAGAGAGACACCCAACCATCCCAGTGTAAGGCCATGCATGACAATCCTAGCATCATGTTTAAGATAAAATTCATAGATAAGGAATAATCATCATGGTGCATGGAAATTGAATATATCTCTCAACATAATTAATGAACAAATAAGCATATAAATAAAGAAACACTTAAACAAATCATTCTTTTGGGTTCAAACAATCTTTCATCTCTTTATTAAATTAGCCCCTATTTTGGTATAGATTCTTAATCTTATTTTTCAAACTCCGATTATTATTAAATTTTACGGCGAGGTAGACGACACGATTATACAACTTTTTTATCAAGGAACCAAAGCCTAGCAGTGGCTGGAATTTGTTCAAGCCTCAAAGTTCTATTGAAAATAGTCTCTGTCAAAGTTCTCTATTTGTTGCCATGATCTTTAAAGATAATTTTAGGTGTCTTAATGAACTCTAAGATTTTTGAATGTTTTCAGGGACCTATATCAATAGGATACATAAGTTGTTCCTGAAGGAACCGAAGTCCAAACGGGGTCAGAAGGTGGCCTATTGAGTTCCAAAATCACTCCAGATTTGTACATGTTTGGGAAGAAATCCAATTTCTCTTAATATACTCAAGTAATTTAGGTGAGTCCAGAGGGAACTACAACTAGACTCCCATACCTAGAATTTGGCTTAGGAATCACATTAAAAATGTTTCCCTAGAAAGAGTTATATTCTTTAAAAATTCGTCTCAAATCTGCCCACTTTAAAGTTAAAGTTGTTAAATTCATTTTAGGAGTTCTAATTGGGTTTCTAGGTTCCCAATTCTATTTATAAGGGTCTAGAACATTTATGTCAAGGTCCGCTAACGATGAGGCTAGAATTGTACATGTTTGAATATTCAACCAAACTTTGTGCAAGATTATAATTTCAACACATTTCCTTTAAACCAAGGTTTCAAACCATCTTCTTAGCACCCAATTTGTGTTTAATCAATAATGCCCCAATTTTTAGCAAACAAGCAACACACATATTCATCCAAGAGTGTATCCACCTATTCTCCTCTATGTTTCACATAATCACAAAAACTTCATGGAATCCAACAACACAACATAATCCCATCCTTCTTACCTAACTTTTGTCCAACCATTTTTCCTTTCATACTTTGAATTAAACTTTTTGTCTTTGAGAGGGTTGAGAGGAGAATATTTTAATAAGTAGAAGAGAAAGGTTTCAAGAATTCCTACCGTAGTTATTTGAGTGGAAGAAGTGCATAGATTTCCTAGTTTCTTCTTCCTTCTCTCTTTGCTTCCCCTTTTCTTCTTCTTCTTCTTCTTCTTCTTCTTCTTCTTTCTTGGCTTGATCTTCAATGGAGGAGAGTGAGAGGGAGATAGGGAGAGAGTGCCGAGTGAGGGAGAGAGGTAAGAGGAGAGAGTTGGGCTTGTTCTTCAACAAGAGAGGAATGAAGGAGAGGATTTCTAATTATAGGCACATGAAATGGTTAAAAAGACCAAAATACCCTCAATTTAGTTAGGAACCAATTCTAGTTAGGGCCTTAGTTAGCCTAATTTGGTTAGGTTGGGACTAAATCTTTGATTTCAAAATTGCTAGTGTCATGTTTGGAAAAATAATCTTGAGGCAAAAACATTCCTAATGTGCCATCAAGTACAATCATTAATTAACTTTGAATTCCCTCATTTTCTTTTATTTTCTTATTTTTTTCCTAAAAAGGGCCACATCAAAGCTTCCCTCTTAGGGTAGCCAGCCCAAGCTATTATATATATATATATATAATTTATTTATTTATTTCATTAAAGATAGCTTGAATAGAGTTTAGGCCCAAATTTCATGTTTTTTGGGCTAACCTTCTTTCCTTTGGGCCTAATTCATTTTCTTGGATCAAATTAATTGATTGTGCTAAATATCTTAGTTTTAGGCTTTATAATTGATTATATCCATACATGGGATTAATTTTTCTATTTTGGGTTTTAGCCCATTAGTCATCTCTTAAGTTTTTAGTTTAGTTAATCAAGATTAAGTTCTCAATTACTTAATTAGTTCTTAGTTTAGATTTGTGTTATAAAATTCCTCAAATCTCCAAGTCCTAAGTTTGTAACCTAATTCGTGAGTCCTTTAAGTCATTCATGAAATTCTTATTTTTATTGTCTTGGGTTTAAATTTCCCTAGTTGCGAAAACATAGGACTTTACAATCTACCCCCCTAAAAAAATTGTCCTCAAAATTTAAGATGGTACATTTGCTTTCAAACAACTGAGGATGATTGACATGCATGGACTCCTCCCGTTCCCAGGTGGATTCTTCTATTTTCTTGTGTTGCCACATAACTCTTACCAAAGGAATGTTCTTCCCCCTTAGAACCTTCTCTCATCGGTCAATGATCTTCATCGGCCGCACTTTGAATGTAGCGTCTTCGTCTAGCTTTAGTTCTTCCAAATTGATCACATGTGATGGAACAACTATGTACTTTGTTAGCATGGATACATGAAAAATGTTATGGATGCCTGCCAGCTGAGATGGTAAGGCCAGACGATAAGCCACTTCCCTGACTTTCTGTAATGTTTTGAACGTGCCGATATGTTAGAATTTTTATTTAAAGCCAGTGTCAAGCATTTTATATTATTTTAATATTAATATAATGAATTGTCTAAGACCTTTTATATCTGTGTGTGTGGAAAAAGTATTTTAATTATTTATAATTAATATGCGAATAGGGTTGGTGTACTTACAGAAGACCAGAAGTCCAGTTCTTGTTTAATTAATTAGTTTACAGCCTAGATAGGGTTGAAATCCTATCGGTATAGCTATGAGTACAATCTCAGTGGTTTATCTTAACCACAGAAATTTGTTCGATAATTCAAGAGAGATTGTGTTCGGTACATCAGGAATATATTGAACAGCACCAAAGGTAAAATTAAAGTTCATATACTGACATGATTGGACTTATACAATTTCACAGTTTGCTCGAGGGATTATAGATTCTTAATCTAGAAAAATATTGAATGCTGATGTGTTTCAATATTTTATTACTTTGAATTACTTATGGGCGAGATTCAATCTTATTGTTCAATAGACCCTGTAGTTTGGGTAATAAATATTAGAATATGACCAGTGTTATACTTAGGAGGAATCCGTATCCAAAATAATTCTACATTGTAATACCCCCTTGATAAATTCATAAGTTCTGTTGCTACCAGTAAACATGATCGACGGATTATTAATTTAATCCAGTAGTGTATCAAATAAGTTAAATTTGGTAATCAATGATTGTAGATGTTAGTGAAATTAAATTGTGAGTAATTAAATTTTACTAAGCGGGTATTGAAAACTTAACATGGAGCATCACATTATTTGTTATATAACTCGACAAACAAAGACTCTTATCGTAATGATTTGAGATAATGAAATTAGAGTGCAATTGTAATTATTTAGTGGAATTAATTATAATTAAAAGAATTAAAAATATATCACGGGGTGCTTATATGTAATTTCTTAATTCTTTTAAAAACCAATGTAATTATTATCCTTGAATCCCCGGTATAGTCGATAATTGCAAATCAGATCCCTCTCCTCTAGTTGACCTAATCTATAAATATGTGGTTTAGGCTCATATTTTAAGAGATTAGGGTTAGGGTTTGAGAAATCAAAAATTAACAAAGAGGCGGCGACCAATTTTGATGATCACCCACCAGGTCTCTACTGATCAGGCAATCGGATCATACACCGGAAGATCCAAGGTTACAGTATTGATTCAAACTAACTGGAATCATGAGGTAATTTTTTAACTCTGGGTAATCAATTAATTAATCCGTATTAATGATATAATCTAAGATTCGTAAGCAGTTTTCCGCAAGAATCCAACACGATATACCTCGGTTTGAGCTTTTCTTTCTTCCCAAAATGGACGACTCCTCTTCTTGGTTGAATCTTTAGGAAGAAATGATCACCATATTTGAAAAACAAGGGCCTAATGCGATGATCCACATAACTTTTCTGTCGGCTCTATGATGTTACCAGTCACTGTTGAATAAGCTTTATCTTCTCGGAGGACTCCTGGATTATCTCTGGTCCTAACAGACTTGATTCCCCTACCTCAACCCAACAGATGGGTGATCGGCATGGTCTACCATACAATGCTTTGTACGGTGCCATCCCAATGCTGACTTGAAAGATGTTGTTGTACTCAAACTCGACTAGAGGTAGATGCTTCTCCCAATTCCTTTTTAGGTCCATAGCACAGGCTCTCAACATGTCTTTCAATGTCTGGATAGTTCGCTCTGACTGATCGTTAGTCTGAGGGTGGAAGGTCGTGCTAAAACATAAATTTTTTCCTAGTGCCTTCTGCAAACCTCCTCAAAACATAGAAGTGAAATGTGGGTCACGATCAGATACTATAAAAGCAGGTACTCCATGTAATCTGACTACCTCTCGAATGTAAAGGTTACTCAATGATTCCATGGTATTCAAAATCCTGATTGGTAGGAAATGTGTTGACTTTGTCGGGTGATCCACTATTACCCAGATTGTGTCATGTCCTCATGGTGATCTTGGTAGTCCCGTCATGAAATCCATAGTGATGTGTTCTCACTTCCATTCAAGATTCGATAAGGGTTGAACTCATCCTCCTGGTCATTGGTGCTCTACCTTTACTTGTTGGCAAGTCAAACACTTAGTCACAAAAGATGCAACGTCATTCTTCATACAACCCCACAATTATTGTCTCTTCAGGTCTTGATACATTTTGTTCCCTTCAAGGTGTACTGCAAAGCTGGATCTGTGACAATCCCTGGGCACTTATTCTCGTAGGTCTCCGTCATTTGGTACGAGAACTGCCCTGAGAGCCGTAAACTACTGTCACGATAAATTGCCCATTCTGTAGATGTTCTGTCTATGGGGATTCGTGACTTTAGGTAGCTGGTCTCTTGATCGATCTTCTGGGAAGCCAGGACCCTGGAAAGCAAGGCTAGTTTAGCCACCAAAACACCCAAATATATGCTTTTTTCTTCTTCCTTAGACTGAGTCTAAACTCGCAAGCTATCCTCAGCATGTCCCATCTTTCCAGGATTAAATATGTCACTTTCCTAATGGATTTTAGGCTAAGGGAATTTGCCACAACATTAGCCTTACCCGGATGGTACGTTAGGGTGAAACAGTAGTCTTCAAGAAACTCCATCCACCACATTTGCCTCATATTCAGTTCCTTCTGTGTGAATAGGTATTTTAAACTTTTATAGTCGGAGAAGAATTTGTACTGCTCCCCGTATAGATAATGGCGCCATGACTTTAAGTAAAGAACTATAGCATCCAATTCTAAGTCACGCGTCGGATAATTCTTCTTGTGCGGTTTCAATTATCACGTTCCATAAGCCATGACCTTCCCATTCTACATTAGTACACACCCCAGACCTTCCATTGATGCGTCATAATAAACCGCGTATCCCATGTCCAGATCAGATACAACGAGAATAGGGACTCTCGTCAACCACTTTTTGAGCTCTTGGAAGGACTTCTCACATGCGTCGTCCCATTCTAACTTCACTTCTTTCTGCGTTTGGCGTGTCATAGGCTTGGCCAACTTTAAAAAATCTTGAATGAATCTTCTATAATATCCAGCCAACCCTAAAAAGCTTCGGATCTCAACAAATGATTTGGGTTGCTTCCAGTTTAGCACCGTTTCTACCTTGGTTGGATCTACTGAAATTCCATCCTCAAACACTGTAAAACTTGAGAATTTTAAATAATAAATTATTTAATTAAAACAATTTATGAGGAGAATCTAATTAAATTACTAGATATTTTGAATTTTAATACACTAACAAATGAAAGTGTTATAAAATAAAACTTTATTTAAAGGGATTCAGAATTTAAAAAGACTTCTTTATGGCATTAAATAATAATAATAAGATAATATGATAATAAAAAATAGGAAATTATTTCTAAAATAGGATAATTCCTAAATTAAGGGATTTGAATACCTTAACTAAAGAAAACCTCATAGGGAGGATATTGTGGGATTCTATCCCACAAAATATGCTAACCACATTCTTAAACACTAATCCTCTCCCTCAGACTTTCATTCTCTCACTGCGAAACCCTGACTCTTCCTCTCTCTCGGCTTCCTCTGTCCAGCACCACCGCTGAACACCACCGTGCACACCACAACCACAATCATCGGCGTTGACACCGTGAGCACTGCATTTATCATCATCATCATCACTCTCCGTGATTCCTGATTTGTCATCTTTCACCCCTTGTTTTTATATATATACAGGGATATGTATATATATATATCACAGTTGTTTAGTTCTTAGATAAATGGATTAATCTTTTATGA
>JAUTBS010290367.1:0-10959 GCA_032361285.1 Aequorea victoria
AGGCGATCCTTCAACCTAGAAGATTTACGGGCTATCTTCCAACCTTCAATTGTTGAGGCCAATAGGAGCCTATTCTTTCGTTATGGGTGAAGTGGAACCACCTTCTTCGTTGAGGTGAAGAGCAGCCACCAATCTCTTTAGATGAGAAGATTGTTGAGGAGCTTGAAAGGATTTAGCTCTAGTAGTGACAGAGGCTTTGTCCTCCTTAGAGAGGTGATAGTACAATAACAAAACTCACTACAATATTCTCTCACTCTCAAATAATGTGTAATAAAAATACAATAGAGGAGAGGAGATATACAAGCAAATCTGGTATAACAACCAGAAGCAGAAAGCTCAAAGATGGGAAAAATGATTTCTGAGCAGTGCTAGGGTTTCTGATCTTTGCACTTGATCTTCTTTGATTCTCTTATATTTCTCTCTTGTGTTCTTCCCATTTTTCTTGCTTTATTAAAGAGGTATAAAGGCCTCTTAAATATCCCTTTGGAATCTGAACGTTGGGGTCAAAAATATAGCTGTTGGAGAGCATTAAATGCAAAAATTCCTGTTGAAAACCCCATAAATTCAAATCTGCGACTGGAGGTGTCAACACTTTTGGGTGGAGGTGTCGACCCTTTTTGGGTTGCAAAGGGAAGTGCCGACCTTTCTTTGGAAGGTGTCGACCCTTTGCTTGTTGCAGAGGAGAGAGAAAAGACTGTAAAAAAGTGCCGACCTTTCTTTGATCAAGGTGTCGACCGTTTCTGGGCTGGAAAGAGGTCGACCTTTTGCTGTCTTAAAAGGTGTCGACCAAAGGAGTGAAGTGTCGACCTTTTGAGTATCAAGGTGTCGACCATATGATGCCTTGGTATCGACCGAAAACTGAGCTGAGAAGGGCGATGCACAAGGTGTCGACCTAACCATAAAAGTGTCGACCGTTTCTGCGCGAGAGGAGAGATGGCAGCCTCAGTAAAATAGTGTCGACCCTATTGAGGCAAGGTGTCGACCTTTTCTTCTTTCCATGGCTGAGTACATCAACAAAAGTGTCGACCCTTTTGTGAGGGTGTCGACCTTTTCTTCCGAACAAAACTGGGCTGCAACACAAAGGTGTCGACCCATTACTTGAGGGTGTCGACCCATTCTTCTTCTTCATAAGGTGTCGACCTTCATGGAGAAGGTGTCGACCAAAGCAGGTCTTCCAAGCCAAACTTTCTTCTTCAGGTGTAGACCCATATTCTTGAGGGTGTCGACCAAAAACTCTTGAAACATCATCTACTTCAAAATGATTCTCATAAAAAGCTTGTTCTCTTTGGCTTTTTGTTGTGAAGGAAAGGGATTGAATAAGATGAATAAGATCTGAAAACATGTCAAACACAAGAACAATATTAGCAACAACAAATCAATGTGTTGTTATAATCAAAACCAAAACAAAGTTTGATTGAAAAGGCCTTTAGGCCAACAGTTACGATTCACCCACTGAAGAATCTGTAAAACTGGTTTCGATTCACCAAACTGAAGAATCCATTTTGTACGAGGCTTTGATTCACCCATCAAAGAATCCGTTTTAGTGGATTAAACTCCCAAGGAGAAATCACTCTACACCATCCTACATTACTTCTTTTGTCCTTTTCTTAGCTTGTCTTTTTCTTCCTCCTTTCAATAATTACTTAACCATCCCTTAAAGAATTTATATTTTCAGTTTTAGTATTTGGTTTTATTACAACATTATTAATTTAGTTTATAAAAAAATTAAACTTTTACCGAATTTTACAGATTGACCATCGGTTTGAGGTGATATGCTGAGTCGAAATCTAATCAAGTACCCATAGCTGACTGCAGGGCACCCCAGAACTTCGAGACGAACCGAGAGTCACAATCCAAAATAATAAAAATAGGCGAACCATGAAGTCTGACTATCTCTCTTACATACAGTTGCGCTAAACGATCCAAAGAGTAGGTCATCTTGATGGTGATAAAATGAGCTGACTTCGTAAGACGATCCACTATTACCTAAACTGCGTCGTGTCTACTACGTGTATGAGGTAAACCAAATATAAAATTCATCGTGATGTTCTCCTATTTTTACTCGGGTAGTGGTAATGGTTGAAACTTCCCCGCTGGTCTTTGGTGCTCAATCTTCACTTGCAGACAGGTAAGACACTAAGCCACGAATTCCACTATATCTCGGTTCATGCCGTTCTACCAGAAGTGCTCTCGAAGATCCCTATACATTTTTGTTCCTTCTAGATGAATGTTGTACCCATAACTATGAGTTTTGGTCAGAATCTCTTTCATTAGCTCTTCGTTGGCAGGTACGCACACCCAACTCCTGAATTTGAGAACTCCATCATCGTTGATGCTGAAATCCTTCACCTCTCCTTTGTGCAACTCTTCTACATTCTTCTTGCATTGAAGATTCTCCTGGTGAGCCACATGGATTCTCTCCAATAATGTTGGCTTAACTGTCAACTGACAACACAAAGTCGTTCCTCCTTATCACAGAAATTCAACTTCCATCCTCCTCAACTCTTCTAACAACTGATGATGAACTGCCACTGAGGCCAAGATGCCTCCTGAAGACTTCCTGCTCAAAGCATCTGCCACTACATTTGCTTTTTCTGAATGGTAATGAATCTCCACATCATAGCCCTTCAACAACTCGAGCCATCACCTTTGTCTCAGGTTGAGCTCATTCTGGATAAAAATGTACTTCAGACTCTTGTGGTCGGTGTAGATTTTACAAGATTCCTCATATAAATAGTGTCACCATATCTTCAGTGCAAAAATAATAGCTGCCAACTCCAAATCGTGCATAGAGTAGTTATTCTCATGAACTTTCAATTGGCGTGAAGCATAAGCTATCACCTTACTATGCTGCATCAGAACACATCCTAAACCTTGGTGCGACGCATCACTGAATATCACAAAATTTCTTCCTTCCGTTGGTAGAGCCAGAACTGGTACTGAAGTTAACCTCTGCTTGAGGTCTTGAAAGCTGTGCTCACACTTGTCTATCCATTCAAATTTCACTCCCTTCCAAGTAAGGCTGGTAAGTGGCAGGGAAATACGAGAAAACCCTTCCACAAACCGTCGATAATAGCCTGCTAGTCCTAAGAAATTACGTATTTCTGTTACTGACGTCAGTCGCGGCCAATCAACAATTGCCTCAATTTTGCTACTGTCTACAGATACTCCATCCTTGCTGATAACATGTCCAAGAAAAGATACGCTGTCCAGCCAGAACTCACACTTACTGAACTTGGTATACAACTTCTTTTCCCTGAGAGCTTGAAAGACTTCACGTAAATGTTCTCCTTGCTTTTAGAATAGATTAGAATGTCATCAATGAATACTACCACAAAGTGATCCAACTGTGGCTTGAAGACTCGATTCATCAAGTCCATGAATGTTGCTGGAGCCTTGGTCGAACCAAAAGGCATAACAATGAACTCATAGTGACCATATCGAGTCCTGAAAGCCGTCTTCGAGATGTTCGCCTCCTTGACCTTTAGTTGGTGGTAACCAGATTGCAAGTCAATCTTGGAGAACACTTGAGATTCTTGCAACTGATTGAATAAATCATCAATGCATGGCAACGAATACTTGTTCTTGATAGTAACCTTGTTCAATTCTGTATAGTCGATACATAGCCGCATAGAACCATCATTCTTCTTTACAAACAACACTGGAGCTCCCCACGATGAGACACTGGGTTGAACAAAACCTTTATCCAATAACTCTTGCAACTGAACCTGCAACTCCCTTAACTCCAAAGGTGTCATCCTTTACGGAGCCTTAGAGATTGGCGTAGTACCAGGAAAAAGATCTATCATGAACTCAATCTCACAATTAGGAGGGATACCAGGCAGGTCTTCGGAAAAGACGTTCGGAAACTCCCTCACAATAGAAAGCTCATCCAACTTTTACCTCAGATACTATTATGCCTACCACAAAAGCCAAAAGACCTTCACAACTCTTCCTTAACATCCGATTTGCATGAAGGGCTGCTAAGCCCATGTCTCATTGGAAGAAGAACTTGGGTTGCCCAGGAATATCGAAGACTACCCGCTTGTAATAACAATCAATGGTTGCGTGATGCTTGAAGAGCCAATCCATGCCCAAGATAACATTGAATTCACGAATGGCCAAAGAAATAAGATCTACAGGAAACATATTGACACCTAATTCTATAACTCCAAGACAACATATCTTGTCACACCCCAAATTTTGGAACGGTGACCAGCCATGGATCATGGGTCTTAGCCCAACTAATCAAAGAAAGCCTTAATTAATTATTTAGCTAACTATATGCTAAAATAATATTACCATGGGTTTAATTAAAATCCAAATTCATAGATGTGGATCAACAGTTCAACAATCTCAATAGCTTATAGCCAATATGATAAATTTTATTCAATAGCGAAAGCATATATAATTCAATTATTTAATTAAACAAGTGTAGAAGAAAAATATATATAAGCATGTATGATTCTAGAGGTCCTTAGGCTGGATCCTTTGAAGCAGTCGTGTCCTTCATTAAGTTTCTCCTTTAATTGCCTGAAAGTTTTAATATTCTACATCAGCAAAAGTTGGTGAATGAAACATGCATAATAATATAGTTCCAAAATAGGGATAAAAATAGATTTATACACTAACATATCATGGCAGGAAGTATATACAATAATATATAAAAAAAACTTAAACATCATTTTATAGTTGTGCCGGACTGCGAGCATCAGTTTATTGTCGTGCCGGACTATGATCTTCAGTTTATAGTCATGCTGGACTATGATCGTCAGTTTATAGTCATGCTGGACTACGATCGTCAGTTTATAGTCATGCTGGACTACGAGCATCAGTTTATAGTTGTGCTGGACTATGATCGTCAGTTTATAGTCATGCAGGACTGTGAGCATCAGTTTATAGTCATGCAGGACTATGAGCATCAGTTTTCATAGTAAGTTTCACTATACATTTCATATACATTTTACTTTGTAATACGTTTCGTTGACTTTATAACACATGTTTATTTATAGCCCATTCTTCACAATTTTATTCATTAGTACATTCCATCACTTTTCGTTATATTTATAAGAAAACGTTTGATAAAAACTCTTTTCTTATTACATTTATAAAAACGTTCAGTGAGAGAACTCTTCCTTATGCTTCATTAAATCTTATAGGAAAACTTTTACCGAGTAATTCTTTCTTATTATTTAAGAAAGCAATTAGTAAAAAAATATTTTTATCTTGTTTTAATATGAAAATATTTTGGTAGGAAAACGCCTTTATTTAACATGAATGTTTTGATAAGAACACTTTTTATTTAATTTTATAAGAAAATATTTTAATAAGAGACGCTTTTAAATTTTAATAAGAAAACGTTTTGTAAGAAATACTTTTAATAAGAAAATATTTTGGTAGGAAATACTTTTATGAAATCTAAAAAAGAAACAATTTAGTAAGAATTCTTTCCATTAAATTCTTTAGGGAAACATTTCGGGTAAAAATCCCTTTTAACACTTTTCATAACTCGCATTTCATAATATTTCTTATGATATATTTTATATCATATTTCAGAATAGTTTCCATAACACTTTTTATGTATTTTATAACATTTATCTTTGCACTTATTCTCATACCATTCATAATACCTTTCATTATACTTTTCAAAACACTTTATGTTTTTCGTAACACCTTTCATTACATAGGATATTCAAGTTGTAAGAGAATTTTTTACAACAATCTTTATTTCATAGTTTATTCAAAATTATAAGATAAATGATAATAAAATTTTCATAATGCTTTTCATCATATTTTTCATTTGGTTTCATTATCTACGGTTTTCCAAAATATCACATCAATTCAACAGTATAGAAACAACTTGTAACCATTTGTTTAAAAAAAAAATTCGCAACCTTTATATCGTGGTTCTCTAAGAGAAAGTTAGATTATATCCTTTTAAATTTATCACAATTCTCTTTCAAGTTATTTAAAGAATATAAAGTTTTAGTTCAAGTATGCTCAAGTTACCCATTCATCAACAAAATAGTTCTACCATGAATTTTAAAGAAAACCATTTAACGTCATTTAAAGCATTAAATATTTACTTCACATCAAGTTTGGGGATATAGGGAGTTTTAAATAAAAATACGTAGCATGAGAGTCACTCACCTGATATCTGCAGAAATAAAAGTAATAAAATAGCAAAAAAATGATCTACGTCAACCTGAATGATAACATGTACAAACCACAAATAAATTATATGAACAGATAACGGCATAACTATCCAATGATCCCTTACCCGTTAATGTTAAACTCTCTTTGTGGTTTAAATTAATTTAATTTTTATCATTAAATTATATTATTTTAGGATTATCAATTTAACCATTGATTAATTTTAGATCATTTATTTAATTCTTATCTCACAAGACTTTAATCAAAATTATTCCATTAACCTATATTTTTAGTGTTTAAAGGTAACACTTAATAATTTAATTTATTATTTTAATTCTTTGCCCAAACAAGGCCTAAGTAACTTAAATCTAATTTAATATGTTTTTGTGATATTTTTAATGTTATGGGTTGACCCAAATGGGTTGTGAGTCGATCCGTTGAATAAAACTAGCCAAAATAATTCATAACCCTCAAAAGAGGGCAATCTGCCTCAATCCGTCTAGACTTGGCCCAAAACCGTCCGGACGATTTCAACCCGAGGCCAAGGGTCTTTATTGCCTCATTCTGTCTGTACTTTGGTGATTTCTGTTCGGACGGAATTCACCAGAATGACGAACCAGAGATTTGAATGTCGAGTTTTTGAATTTGTTTTCAATCCTAACCTTCAAAACTTGGCCTTTTATGCATTATAAGTGTTATTCATCATGTTTCCAATGAGTTTTTCATCAAAGAATCATATATAGATTGAGTTTGATATTTCGTATATATATATATTCACAGTTAGTATATGATTTTATATATATACGTATATCATTGTGTATATGTTTTGATTATACCTTAATAATCTAGGTTATATGAATCAATGAACACCCATAATTGAATTAATGTATTTATTCTTTTCAAAATCTTAACCATCTAATATATATATATATATATTCATTCAATTATGTATATAAAAGAAAAATGAAGAACAGAGGGAGGAAACCAACCGGAGGAGAAGATGATGACCACGATGGGATGGTCGGCGGTGGCTGTGCGATGGTGGTCCGGTGGTGTAGCAGGTGGTGGCGTGGGATGTATCAAGTTTGGAGAAAAAGATATTTTAAGAAGAAAAAGAAGAAGAATCTGGAGGAGAATGAGAGTGAGGGAGAACGTGAGAGATGGAGAGGAAAATGGATAGATTGAGGGGGAGAGAAATAAGGGGAGGGAGAGATTAATTAGGAAGATTTTTAGATCATCTTTCCCCAAAATCCCACACTCAGCACAATTTTCAAATTTTAAACATTTACCATGAATATCTCAACTTAATAGGAATCATTCTATATTAAAAATTCAGCCATCTCTTAATATTTTTCTCTTTACCAAAACTGAAATTTATTTCTCGACTATCCGAATTTCTGATTGTTAAATTAATGTTATCAATTAATTTATTCTACAATTAAAATGTTTGAATTAATTATTATTCTAGTTAATTGTATTTTATCACTAGTTTGTTTTTATTAGCTAGTTTACATTTTTATTTGATTATGGTTTATTTAGTTAATTAAATTTTAATAACTAAATTTTTAATAACTCACTTTAATTATTTAATAATTAATTTTAAAATTAAAATATTTTACCGGGTTTTACATATACAACCATAAATGATAATCTGTTTAAGGTTACAACCCAAAAGAAACTAGTATATAAGGGACCTTCTTCTTTACGGGATCCTCCTCCTGGTATTAGTGGATCAAAAGTCTACCCCGAGTTGTAATCCGCAACCACAAGATTACAGGAGAGTGGGCTTAGTATTAAAATGCTATAAGATATAAAACATCTCTGCCTTGAAGCATTTTATGGAAAAGCAACATCACACACACAGATAAGAAAAGATTTCATGATCTTCAAATAACATACCTGAAATACATTTATCAAAGTATTTCAATAAACCCAACATCCACATGTTATATTTCTATAAGCATATATATATAACACCAACACTCAACTCACGCTTTACAGTGCCCAAGTAGTCGTTTAACCTCACGACCGAGAGTTTCCACGGTACTATTACCTCAAAACACAACGCACTTCCATTTGAGTGGCGAGTGTGAGGGGCCACTCATTTCAACACCATTGGTAAGTGCATCCTGTCCACCACTAGACCACCACCCAACTTAGGGGCTACAACTATAACAGTCACTTTTGGGCTACACCGTCAACGGGGTTCAAACTATTCACAACTGGACCTCCACTCAACATATGGGCAATGCCTTTAAGGCCACTAAACACCCACACAAGGGGCAATACCTTTAAGCCTATCAAATACCCACACAAGGGGTCCACTCGGGATGGTTACCCGCTATAACTTGGCACACTCAAGCAAAACATCATACACAGGATACATTTGATCTTAATAACCCATTATGAAAAATAGGACCACATTTGATTAAATTGAAGATTTACTTCATTTGCAACAACACAACATGCTTTAAGAAAATACCGATGAGATCATCACAAAACATGTTACCAAAATATTTAAGATAACCACATTTTCTACATTTCATTTTAATTCAGCTAACTACTATCACCTTTCACTTGAGCACTTCAGTAAAAACCTCCTTGATCACGAGGCGATGCTCCCTCGTCCATGGTTACACTTCCGGGACCTAGATTACATAAGAATTCATGAATAAGAATCAAATTTATACTTCATATGATTCCTAACACCGTACTTCTTGACTCTAAGGTCTTACAAGGTTCTTAGTTCCCATTGGAACGTCATCTACCCTTGATTTTTAGGACTTTCCAACCCTATAATGTTTGGTGGATTCTGATTACAGGATTAAACTTTTGTAATAATTCTTAGTAAAGCTTCAGAAGCTGGTTATGGTCATTAGCTATATTTTTTATGAAGAAACCTAAGGCCAAAAGTAGCCACAAAGGCTTTAAAACGTCGCTGGAAGAAAGCTATTTTTACACTTTGAGTCGACACAAAACTGAGTTGGGTCGACTCACATGTCTCTGAGTCGACTCACCTTTTGTAACACCCCACTCTCCGGAGGGTAATTCAACCTGCTCGGAGTGGTGCTACGTCATCTCTTCTCATTAATTACTTATATAAAAGATCATTCAACAATAATTAAAACCATCAAGATCAACTCCAACCAAACAACCACTAAAAAAAACTCCAATATATACATACAACACCATACAACATAAAGGAGAGAAAGACTTAAAGCTATCCATCAACAATAATCTACTAAACATTCGTACAATATGTGTACAAACCAACCGAAGATGATACATACGGTCTTCTTCTCACAACTGATCCTTCACCTGGCACTATGGGCCAATATCTACCCCAACCTGTAATCTGCAATCACAAAGGTTACAGGAGAGTAGACTTAGCATCATAATCAAGAGCTGACAAAAGTAGGGTATAATCATGTAGGTTTTATATAGAAATAATATTTTTTATTAAAACAAGCCACGTATGAAAAACACACTCATAGTTCGGCTCACTAGCCAACACGTGCGGTTTACCAAAAATCTTCATACTTTTACACACGGTCGAACGACCACCCAAAAGGTTTAAACTGCTGTATAAATCTTTAACACACACGGCTCTACGGTCAAACCTCCATAATATGGTCATGGTGAAACATACATACACACACAACTACAACCGGCTCAACGGCACAACAACACACATGATGTATATATAACCTTGGCACTATGGCCCAACATGGCTTAAAAGCCTCAATTGGCACAAAGGCCCATAACTCGTTTAGAAAATATTATTATATTTCTAAACCCAAGGCTTAATAGCCAAACATGCAAATGCTTAGTAACAATACATAATCTCACACCCATAAAGGGCAAAAGCTATAAAAGCTATCTCACACCCATAAAGGGCAAAAACCATAAAAGTTATCTCACACCCATAAAAAGGCAATGCCACTATGGCTATTATGCCCCTAACACACTTGGGGCACGGGATGGTTACCCGCATTAACTTGGCACTTTCCGACAAAATGATACATGGATATAGAAAATATCTCCACACACATGAAACCAACTCATGCTCACATCTTTATAATAGAAACTACTTTTCCAACCCGCACAGGCAATACATGCTCACACTATTTATAAGAAAAGAGACACATAATACATTTTATAAACCCGAGCCACACATGCTTATAAAATATTTTATACAAAACTCCTTGTTAAATATGAGAAATGCATAGCACCATGCATACAAGAAAACATGCCCACAGATGTATAAAAAGCATTTCACAACATGCTAATCATTATGAATAAGCTAGTCACTCTCACCTGATATCCGCCTCAAGAATCACCTCATAGATTTAGAGACGTCGCTCCACCGTCCACGACCATCATCCGGGATCTAGGTACAACATAACTCATAAATGAGTATCAACTCACAACTCATATGCAACCTAGGATCCTATTTCTCAGACCCCATGATCAACCCATGACCCACCGTTCCACTTGGAACACCACAACTTTTATTTATTAAAGTTTTTTCATTCTACTACACTTGATAAATCAATTTTATCATCTTAAACCTTTATAATTAATTTTGTTAAGATTTCAGGGGTTAGATACGAATATTATGAACAACTTTCATGAAGAAACCTAGGGTCAAAAGGGTCTACAACTCCTCCAAAATACTGTTGGGACATAATCATTTTTCTTTATCTGAGTCGACTCAAACCCTCATTGAGTCGACTCACAGGGCTTGGGTCGACACACTCTTCCCTTCGGGTCGACTCAAAAGGCTTGCTAGGGAGATTTGGGTCG
>JAUTBS010290478.1:0-10958 GCA_032361285.1 Aequorea victoria
TAGACACACCCAAATTTAGGCTATCACAGATTTACAACAATATTTGGTCACAACAGTATGATTCTGATATCTATTTTTTCAGTTATCAAATGGTCAATATCCTAATTCTAATGGATTCAGAAATCAATAGAGGCAAGAGAAAACACAGAAACTAAGCAACATATATATCAATGAACAACAATGAATATCGCTAAAGGGAACGGCTCGAGCGCTCACAGATCAGTTTGATCGTTTAGAGTTCACCAATGTCTTAAGAATCGCAAGTGATATGGACCTCTAAAAAAATTAGTCTTTTAAATTTTAGACTGGTCTTCAAAAGCCAACCGATCTAAATTCCATTGGGTCCAAAATCCTGATTCTCTAAGGTTGGAACGGAACTCACCAGGTAAGTTGGAAAAAATGGCAAACAACAACGAGCTCCCAAACGAAGAACTGTCGCAAGCTATTAGAGACATACAGAGGAATATGAAAGATATGCACGTAGTGATGACCCAGTTGATAGCGAACCAATTTTTGACCCAACAACTTCTACTAAGGCTCAATCCTGAACCACTCCAATTTTAGTACCTGGCCCACTTGACTATAGTAATACCCAATCCAGCAAAAAACCCAGCCATTAACCCTAACCTAATCCAGCCAAACTTAGGCCAACCCAACATGATTCCTGATCCAGTTCTAGCCCATATACTAACACCTAATCCTATCTTGAACCCTGCAGTAAAGCCAACTCACACTGAGGAACATGCCTGAAGGGCTAAGCTAGAAAGAATTGAGACTACGCTAAGAAAGATGAAAGGAGTCAAGGACTACATGCTTGACATAGAAGGTCTTTTCCTATTCCCAAAGGTTCGGTTATCGAAGAAATTCAAAATGTTAGGTATTAATAGGTTCGACGGCACTAGAGATCCTAAAACTCACCTTTGAATGTACGTAGGAGCTCTCAGGCCCATGGGAATCAATAATGAATTACTGACCTAGTTATTCTAACGTACCCTAACTAGGGCGGCCTTAAGATGGTTTCTTACTATGTATAAAACAAAAACTCGGATATGGAAGGACATTACAAATGCTTTTGGGGCACAATACTCTTATAATTTGAAGCTCGATATCACCACTCAAGAATTAGAGACTATTTGCCAAGATATCAAATAAACATTTGCTAAGTTTTTGAAAAGATGGAGATCAAAAGCAGCTACAATGACTATCAGGCCGATCAAAAAAGACCAAGTCTGAATGGTTGTCAAGAATATGCAACCACAAGGCACTTGGTAGCCATACCAATTGCTACCTTTGAGCACCTATTTGACATTGGTAATCAAGTAGAAGATGTCATGAGATCGAGAATCCTTGAAAAGGGAGAGAAAGATAGTGACCCGAGGGTGAGAAGAATCAAAAATAGTAACTTTGAAAATCCTAGTGGGAAAGGCGGGGATGTGAATGTCTTGAACCGACAGAACCAACCTCAAAATCAAGCTCAAACAATGTCATCTATACAGATAATACCAAGGAGGAATTTCACACTTCTAGGGATGACTCTATCATAAGCACTGGACTGCCTGGTAAAAAATGGGTCATCTGAAGCCCTTACAGCCGTTGCCACTTCACAACCCCTTATCGGCACGATATGATGCTTCACGGTACTATGCTTATCACCAAGGCCTGGGGCATCCCACTGATAATTATTACCGCCACTGTCATCAAATATGAGATTTAATCGATAATAGCACCATTTCACCCCTACTAACCAAAAGCCAAACATCACCCACAATCCACTCCCAAACCATTCTCAACCCCCACTTCATATCAACCTTCTTCACCAAGGTCATAGCCTTAACCCTAACAATTTCACTGTGCCAATCAACCGTTCCAAGCCTACAGTTAAAATACCCAAGAAAGTAAGTTTGTACTACCTCTCCAAAGTCCCAGATAGTGTGATAGAGGAAATAACAAGAAAAGTAAGGAAAAAGGGAGAGGAAAGTAAATCAGTTCCTGAACCAGTTGAGGGTAACCTTCTGGAATTTAGAGCAGAATTATTCATTAGTTGAAGATAGTTCAGACTCTTAGGAGTACTTCAATCATCTAGACGAATTGAAAATCAACTAGTATGACCCAACTGTCACCACTAACCTCATTTGGAATGGAGGTTGGAATGAGTATACCCATCCTGAAAGCCAAGTTCGATCACTTACGAATCTTAATCCTTTGCCTAGCACTATTCCTAAACCAACCACAACCCCACCCGTAGCATTTTCTGATACCTTAAAAGAAGAGCCTGAACATCATCCCTCCATTAATAACCTCACCTCCTATTTTTCCCAGCCATTTGACCCTAACATATACATAATACCATCTCACCTCCCAAAATCTCAAGTCACTATACCTAAAGAACCTAACGTCAACTTGATGGATGATGTATTTGACATATAAGAGCTAGGTGAGGCCCTCCAAGAGGATCAGTGGTGGAATGAGCCTCCACCGGTAAGTTACAATGAGGTTTGGGAATTTGATGATGACTGGTACCTAGAAGATGAGATAGAACACCTACCATGGGGAGGAAGGCACTTTAAGACCCCACATCTAGAAATGAATCAGCTAGGAAGGAAATAACACGAACAAGGTCAAGGGAAAGAAGAAGAGTTAGCTAAAGAGGATGATAATGTGCTGAAGCAATTAAAGAAGACCCAAGCTAACATCTCCATCTGGGGCTATTGATGGCGTCTTATAAGCATTGAAAAATAGTGTTAGAGTCTCTAAACAAGGCCAATGTTTCCATAGACATCACTCTTGAAGGATTGGTAGGGGTTTTATCCTCCGAGAACATAGTCAATGTGGTGGCATTCACCGACAAACACCTGCCACCAAAAGGACTAAGTCATAAAAAACCTTTGCATGTAACGGTGCAATGTTTGCAAAAATGGATCCCAGTAGTCTTAGTGGAAAATGGCTCAGCCTTGAACGTATGCCCACTTCGCACTGCCTTGTGTTTGGGACTAAACCACCAAGAATTCGCACCGTCTACTTAAGGAGGTCAGGCCTATGACAATACCCAGAGAAATGTAGTGGGAGCAGTGGTAATGAAAATTGCAGTAGGTCCATTGAGAATCGAGACTGAATTCCACGTGTTGGATGTGCCAACCTTGTTCAACCTCTTACTTATGAGACCTTGGTTGCATGATCTAAAAACGGTCCCTTCTACCATCCATTAGAAAATCAAAATGGTTCAGAATGATGCAGTGCTAGTCATCCACGGAGACACTACCAAGCGTCAGCGTAATGACACTTTCCTATCCACGGAGACATTACCAAGCGCCAGAGTAACGACACTTCCACCTTGTTTGAGGTGCAACCGGAATAGCCTAAACTATAGTTAACATGATTTGATTTCGAAGGGATAAATGTCGTAGTTCTAGAGCCGAATCCTAACAAAGTCCTACCCATACCTCTGAAGGATTGCACGAACCCTTGTGTGACTACCATAATGAATCACATGGGATTATTTTCGGGAATGGAGCTAGGAAGGAAGTATCAAGGGATACCTGGACCGGTGGAAGTACCTACTCAGCGCAATACCTTCGGGTTGGGGTACAAGCCCATGAGGGAAGAGATATACCAGAATAAGCAAGCAACAATAGAACTTGCACGGGCCAAGAAGCATAGAGGAAAGGTAGCAGCAAAGCCATCTAGTGGCCCAAAGAGTCTGAATGGGCACTTTATGAGAGAATGAGAGGATTTCCTCTTTTGCGGATTTTTGGAGCATTGGATTGACCAGATCACTAGGAAACAACACCCAGGGTTCAAAGTCTTCTTCAATCACAGTCTGTTGGACGAGCCAAAAGAAGAGGAGACTATCTGCAGTCAGGTCAAGGAGCAAAAGGACTGGGCCGAGGCAGTGCACGACTTCTTAATGGATTTTCTTTTCAATGAAATGGAATAGAGGGATTTAAATCAATCAATGGCTATAATAATGATGATCAACAACAATACAAACTCCTTTGACCTTTCAAAACTAATTGTAAACACTGTGGGAAAACTTAACAATTAAAAAATCAAATATCCCTACATGTCCAAAGAGGCCATCGAGACAGAGTCAGATGAGAGCGAGTCCGAAGATGAGAACAATGGGATGCATGCTTATTAGTGGCAGAAACAGCAATGGGATGCATGCTAGCCCAAGAAGATGATGACAACATACAAATGGAAATCTACTACCTCAGTAAGAAAATGACAGGTTACGAGTTAAAGTATACATCATTGAAAAAGACCTGTTGGGCGTTCATTTGGACTACTAGGAGATTGCGACATTATCTTTTGGCCTTTTTGGTAAAATTGGTCTCTCGGATGGATCCTATCAAATATATGTTCAAAAAGCTGACCTTGATAGGAAGAATGACCCGATGAATATTACTGCTAGCCGAGTTTGACATCGTCTTTGTCACTAAAAAGTTGATGAAAGGCATAGTGGTGGCATAATTCCTAACAAATATATAATCCAATCGGGGGGAATGAGGCCGAAGAATTCAATTTCCTAGATGAAGAGTTGATGGAGGTAATAGAAGAGACTTGGCAAATGTACTTTGACGGGGCCTCAAACTAAAATAGATTTGGTGTAAGGATCCTGTTGATAGACCCTGACCAAGCCCACATTTCGATGTCTTCCAAACTCAACTTTGAAGTAATCAACAATGAAGCAGAATATGAATTTTGCATCACTGGAATGACAGTCGCATTGGAGTTCAAGGTCCTAAATTTGGAAGTGATCGGGGACTCAAAATTAGTAATAGCCCAATCAAACAAAGAATGGAGAGTTAGAGAGCGAAGGCTAGTACTATTGCACAAAAAGTTAGAATCAGTCATTTCAAAATTTGATTCTATCTCTTTTGTCCATGTCCCCAGGATCAAAACAGGTTTGCCGATGCTTTAGCTACCTTAGCCTCTATGATTCAAATACCAGCAAAAGTAAACATGAGACCTTTGATGATTCAGCAAAAGGATGCATTGGTTTGTGAGATTAACAACATTTCAGAAGAGGAACAAAAAGATTTGCCATGGTATACTAACATTTGAAATTTTATTGAAGATGGGAAGTATCTAGAGAAAACTACTGGGAAGGACAAGCGAGCAATTCGATGGCTAGCAGCACAATTCATCATCTGCTGCGAAAAACTATACAAAAGGGCATATCTAGGAATTCAATTACTCTATGTAGATGAGAAAACATGAAAAAAGATTGTGAAAGAAGTACACTCTGGGACTGCAGACTGCACATGAATGTCCACATGCTAGCCAAGAAAATCACGTGCCAAGGATATTTTTGGACCACTATGGAGACAAACTATGTAAATTTTGTTCGTCGTTGCTACAAGTGCCAAATCTATGCCAATTTAATCCACGAACACCCAAGTAAGTTGTATAACCTTACCACTCCGTGACCTTTTTCCATCTGGGACATTGATGTGATAAGAAGAATTACCCTGAAGGCCTCTAATAGGCATGAATACATTCTAGTGGCAATTGATTACTTCACCAAATGGGTAGAGGCTGCATCATTCTCAGTTTTGAAAGCCTCATATGTCACCAAGTTCATCAAAAACAATATAATATGCCACTATGGGGTACCTAATGAGGTCATTTCAGATAATGAGTCTCATTTTTTAGGAGAAATCGATAAGTTGTTAGAGAAATATAAAATTGCCTGCCATAGAACCTCCCTATACCGACCTTAAACTAATGGAGTAGTAGAAGCTGCAAATAAGAACGTCAAGAATATCTTGCAAAATATGATAAAAACATACAAAGATTAGCCCGAAAAGCTACCATTTGCGCTATGGGGATATAGAACATCCATACGAACATCTACTGGTGCCACACCCTACTATTTTATTTATGGATTAGAAGCAGTATTGCCCATCGAGGTAGAGGTCCCATCACTTAGAATTCTCACCGAATGTCAGATATTGGAGGCAGACTGGCTAATAGAGAGACACAAAGAGCTGGCATTACTAGATAAAAGAAGGCTATATGCTATGTACTATTCTCAGTAGTATCACAGAATAGTCTCCTGATCATTCAATAAGAAAGTAAAGACCCGAGGGCTAATTGAAGGAGATTTGGTTTTGAAGGAGTTGAGTGCACCCATCTTCAACCCAAGAGGAAAGTTCAAGCCCAACTGGACAGGACCATATATCATCAAAACCATCATGTCAGGAGGAGGACCTTAGCTCATGGACATCGACGGAAATGAGTTTATAGGACTAACTAATCTGCATCGAATGAATTTGTTTTACCCATTAGAGAGCCCGATAGGTCAAAAACCCGGAAGGGCAGCTTATGAAGAAATTAGGGCAAAAATAAAAATTAAAAAAGAAAAAGAAAAATGATAATAAAAGTTTTCTAAGTCAAGAATCTGAAAGGGCGGCTTAGGCAAAAGTTAGAGTAACAAAATGAGAGAAAGAAACACCCGAGTGAACCTTAACCTGAACTACGTTATGTCATGATTCCCATACCTGGAATGCGTAGGAACCCCTGACTAAAAGGGGCTCTACTGTTATCTAAATAGTCGATAGCAAGAAAAAGCAGGATGCCCTCAACACTAGGGGCATTAGTTAGAAAAGTTATGTACCCCCTTTCGACACTAGGGGAATTTTAAGTGAAAAAAGATTGTACTTTTTTACCCACACAAGGGGCATTTCTGGACTTTTGCACAACAAAGGAACATAAGAGTTTGATGGTGGATGAATTATTTGGAGCATTTTTCAGAATTGTTAACACAATAAGTGCACAACATTCGCATATTCTAAACAGTAAAATTGTATAAAAATTTGCAAACCAATAAAAACAATTTTGGCAAACAAGGAGGATCAAGAGAAGTCACTATTTATTATTTTGGGATTTATTTTGAAAGTATGTGACATAATATTAGGGCATGATCCTTTAAAAAAATGATAAAAAACTTATGAAGAAAAACAAAGAACAAGCATTCCCCTAAAGGCACAAAGAAGGGAAAAAATCTCAAGTCCATTTTCATTCTTTGCTTTCCTCTTCGATTTTTATTCTGTGTACGTTGGATGTCTTTCGTTAGCCATTGCTCATACTCCGAAGACAATCTACTTATTAAAGAGGTCGCAGGGCCCACGCGATCTCTCCTCGCCCAAAACTCTTGATAATCTAATAAGAATTTGGCACCAACCTTTAGCATTGGAAGAAGCTCTCTAATACCCATCTTCTCACTCCGAGTCATGCCAAACTGATGCTAGATACAAGTAGGGAAGTATATGGATCTGCGAAGGCCAAACAGAAAAATGGATCACTCTCCTAAAAGACATAAACACGTATACGGAATGTCCCACAATAAAACCCTCCAATGAATCTTGTTACAAGAACGCATATCCAACCAACCTTGTCACTCACTCATTGAAGAACATCGACGCCTAAATGGACGATGTAGATAACAGGACCACTTGTACCAGAGTGATTCGGGAATGTTCAACAACTTAATGCGATCCATCAACCACATCTGTGAAGGTTTTGAAAACGTGTCAATATCAACTTTCACAAAAATGAAAAATCTTTTCAAAATTATTTCTACAAAAAAGGCCAAAATAGGAAACCAAAACAAAACAAATTTTGCTACAAAAAAGATCCTGTAAAAGGATTGGACTCCCTTGAAAAGTGATGATTGAACCGGAATGCACGTCATCTAAACCCATCAATGTTTCGGCCAAAATCATCAGCATGGGATTCCTCAACTGGGACATCTCCGTCGTCACATCCATAATCAGAATATCCAGCTTCATGTTTGAAGAAAGAAATAAAAACTCAGCCAACAAACACATACACAAAGCATGTCTACGACATTTTTGATACGAAAAATTACCTAAATCACCCAAGGAACTAAAATGATCAAGTAAATCTCGAACGAACAACACGTCGTCGGAATAAAAATCCTTGGCCTCCCGAGTCTTGAAATCATAAAGGCCAGTCAAGGTAGTCGAATAGTTGAGCCGGGGCATAGGAAAGATTGGAAAGTCATGAAGGTTCATACCAAGAATGGCTTTAAATTCTTCGATCGTCGGACACAGTTCTTGGCAACCAAAATGAGAAAATCAAACCACGGGGTCCCACGACTTTGCTGCAGCCAAAATAAAGTCATTTTGGAGTTTGATAGAATGCAACGCAAATAAAAAATTCAAACCAAAATGTTGGAAGTTTACCATTTCAATTTCGGAGAAGTCATCCATCTAACGACCCAAGTCACAAGCAAACGACACGTCCATCTTTAAGAAACCACACCAAACTTGAAACAATGAGAAAAAGAAAGATGGATGATGAATTGAGAGATGAAAACGTCATTTTTATAAAGCCAATAACCCTTAGAATCCCCACAAAAAAGGAAACCCAATTCAGAACCAAATTCTCAAAAAATTCTGACCCAGAGGCATAGAAGTCGGACCGGCATAAAATCCTTCCGGACACCTCTCTGTGAGCCGGACCGGCCCTCCATAAAGGTCGGATAAACATTTCCTCTTTCTAAAGAAGATCTCTCAAAAAACGTGAATCTCTTTCAAAATGCAACTTTCAAAAACACAACATTTTCAAAAATATGATACTTCCTCAAACGCTATACTTTCAAAACAAGCAAACATGCATCTGAATTAACCCATACAAATTTTTTTTTAAATGTCCAAATAAATTCTGATAAAAAATTCATAAATGATTCAAACCCAAACGTGAACATGACATAACCAAATCTTAACATTTACCATTTAAAACCAAAATTCACCGTCCAATAAAACCATCTAAAACAAAACACACCCAGAAACGACAACAACAAATTACCCGTAACCCTATTCATCATTACAAAACCTTAATTGAAAGAAATATTTTCACAAGAATCCAATCACTTGCGGTTCCTCTTCAATCTAGCTGGACGGCTTGAAAATGCTACATTCGGCTAAACTTTCAAAATAAAATCCTCGTCATTATCATTTGATGTGGTAAGCTCAAAGCTCGGAGCCTGTGTAGGTTAGGGCACATCAAAAGAGCACCAACTCATAGAACTTTGCCTCTAGGCAACAGGATCACCAGTCCTCATACTGGTAGAATGTCTCATAGGAATCTAGAAAAAGAAAACGGGTATCAGGATCAATAATAAGCCAAAACAAAGAAACTACGAAAAATGGGAACACTCACAACATCGGTTGTACTCCGATAAGAAGCAGTTCGGGTGAAATCATGCATCCAAAAATAACTCCGCAGTGAATGGAAAGAATGGAGGATGGTCCACAAAAGATCGGGTACCTATAATGAGTCCATTATAAGTGAACGAAAACCACTAAGCAGATAAGAAGTAAGCCAATTCAGGTACCTTGGTCATCGACTCAGGCATGCCGAAGTTCATCTCTGAGATTAGTGGGTAATGCTTCTTCACCATATTTCCATATTCGTCAGGAAGATCAATGGACCATGGTACAGGTGAAAGTCGAGAAGAGTTTTTTGAAGTAGACTTTTGAGACAGCGTAGCCACCTAAGAGGAAGGCGCAGCATTTCCTGTCCTAGTCTCGGGAGCCCTATGACTAAATTGGGGCATTAGTCAATGACGAACAAGTTGGCCATAAGATCCAACCCTGGTCGCCAAAAAATGAGTTGCGTCGTATCCAGTCATGGCCTGATCTAAATCATCGCTATCCACAGAAAACGGGTACCTCATAGAAGTAGGAGGCAAAAGAGGAACTCAAAAAAATACTTGTGTTAATGGATTCGCGAGACACCCTCTCGCCCAAATACCATTCCATGCAAAAGGGGCCCTCTAAAAAAATTATCTTCATGTAAGCCTCTCTTGAATCACCAGCAACTCTCGACAAATCGTTCAAATCCCAAGGATGCCACATCACCTAACATATAAAGATATAAAAAAATAGGCAGAGGTGTTCCAAAGAAAAAAATAATAATGATCAACCACTTGGTTAGAAGTCAAAGCACTCAGTGCATCCAGGGTCTTCAACAGATTATATTCAGTGGGCCGGTCTCCCATAGCATTCTTAACCCATCGCAAAGCCTAGGGAAAAATGCTAGGAATCTCATTAGTATTTAGAAGGGCCGAGAAAAACATATACTCATAACACCACACCTGCAACAGTCCCCCATCAAAAAATAAAGAAAAGCAGCAAGAGAATGTAGAAAGAAAAGAACAAGAAAAATTTGATACCTCCCCAACTTGCTAAAAGCCCACAGTACGATGAATAGATCCAGAGACATGGTTCCCATGTATCTATGCAGAGTGGCCAGGCCAGCACCACCCTAGTCAAACTCATGAACACGACCAATGTCTCTCAATGTTGGCAGGAAATAGAGGTACACAGTACTTGTCACGCCCCAAAACGGGAAATGTGACCGAACATGATTTATGGGGCTTTGGCCCAACAAACTAAGAAAGCCTTAATCAAAGATTAGCTAACTATATACTAAAATAGTATTAATTTCTATGAATTAAATAGTAATATCCAAACTTGATATAAATGGGTCAAACAGCCCAATGTCTCATCACAAAGATGTCATAGTAACAATGATAAATGTACTAAATAAATGTAGAACCAAATCATAATATGTCCTAGAGGTCAAAAGACTTGGATCCCTGCAGCAGTCCATCAACTCGATCTCATCTCACAGGCAACCTAAAAATGTTATAGAACTACATCAGTATAAATTGGTGAATGGAATCATGCATAGTACAATACAGTTCAAAAATGGGGAATGCAAATAGTTTGTATAGATAATCATAACATGGCATTGAATATACAATAATATCAAAAAGGGTACACATGTAACCCATCAATATATTTCATTTTATCTCATTTTCTTTTCATTTCATTTCGTTTCGTTTCTTTTTTTGAAAATATATATATATTCCTTTTTAAAGCATAAACTAGACATCAGATGTGTCCTCAATCATATCTGTGTCA
>JAUTBS010290588.1:0-10958 GCA_032361285.1 Aequorea victoria
AGTTGAGTATGTTCTTGATGGTTTGATTTTTAAACAAAACCATAATCTAAAATAAAAAATATGATGATATATATATGTATATATATACATATATATTTTCACTATAAAATTGAAACAGAGAACATACCTTTAATCACAAATGGTGATGAGGACGGTGATGGTGATGATCACGGTGGTCAACGTCAGGTGGTGGCGGCATTGGTGGTGCTATGCAGTGATGTTGGTGCACGGTGGTGGCAGTGGTGGTTTCGGGTGTTGGAGCAGAGAAAGATCGAGAAAGAGCGAGAGAGAGAGAGAGAGAGAGAGAGAGATTGTAGAGACTGGGAGGGCAAAGCTCTTTTGGGGAGGGAATCCCATATAAATTGGGGTGAGAGTCCACAAAATTAGGGATGGATCGCTCGTTTCCCTCCTCCATCCAAATCTTCCGTAACAGTGCCCACAAAAGGAGGGATCACAGCTGACTTTTCCATATTTGAATATGCTATCACAGTTGGCCACTCCTTATCTACTGGCATTCAAATTCCTTTCCTTATTCTATTTATTCATTCTTCTTTTATCAATTTAATAATAATATTAATCTGATTAGTTTTATTTTATTATTAAGCACTCTAAAATCTTCTTATTGATTTATTAAATTATGTTTTTGTTTTATTTGTTAATCAATTAATTAAGTTATCAAATTCATAATTAATTTTAAGTTTTTTAAAATTTTACTAGGTTTTACACTATGTTAGAAATGTTGGGTTTGAGAGTTTATTTCTGGGCTTTGTAGCTCATGGTATTTCATGCCAGGATTCGAAGAGGAGACGTTGACCGAGGAGTCCGCTGAGGAATACATAGAACTATGGCTCACTTGAAAAGGCGGCATTCGAAGAATTTCTAAATTGTTGTAAATTCTTTAAAGTACTATTGGTATGTAATCTCTAAACAGGTTGTGCAAAACATGGATCAAGCAATATTATTATGATAAATATTAATTTGTATTGGATGTTTGAGATTAGAATAATCCTATGTACTATAATTACGTCTCTTGGCGAACCAAATTTTTGGGGTCTCACAATATGCCTTGCGAAAATAAATAGTTGTTTTACTTGTAAAAGAAATCTATCTTTGTGAACTTATGATTTATGAAATAATCTCTGGTCATTGTGTTGAAAATTAAATGAAAATTTGGATGAATGATTAAAGGATACAAGATGTGTATCATGATAGTCTTAATATTATATGGTGTCGGCCATGTGATGCGTATACCGCACAAAAGTTTTATGGGTATATGTCATGTTATTATGTATGTATATCGTGGATAAGCTATGGGTGACTGAGTTAGCTCTACCACTGAGCATTATTAAGTGGTCCGACAAATAATATTTAGCCCTGTCCACTGAGTAGGCGGGATACTTAGGGACAAAGTACTGCAACGATTTATGGTTGGGAGGTTAATAAAACCCTTGTCTATGATATGGTCGGATTGATGAAAATAATGGAATTATTGAATATCTCTTTTAAAGATTGATGATGCTTGGAAAACCATCTCTTAAGAGGTGATTTGTGAAAAGTTGAGAACTTGAAATCTTTTGTGACAAAAGTTATATTTTTGAAATGTTATCATGATTTGAAAGTGATGAACTATTTTGCTTTTCATTGTGCAATTTATAATGTTAGTACTAGTGATTAGTGAGCATGTAGATTTGTACCTCACCCCCACACAAATTGACTTTTTGACAGGTTTTAGCATAAAGGCTATGTCCAGATCGGTCCACTGTGGTCTTATGATTAAGGGGGATCTTTGGGTTAGGGAATGAGATCCCTTTTTGTGTTTCTACCTTGGCATGTAATTAAAGATAATGATGTAGTCGAGATTGTTGAGTCCTCGTGTTAAATTATCAGTATATTTTGGATGGAAGATGATTAGCCCTTGTATGAAACCCTTTTATGGAATGTATGAAGTAATGCAGGCTTTGGTTGTGCAAATATTTAAATAATGCATGGATGTGTACCTTCCTCACGTTCCTTGCCCGGTGCTCGAGGCGATATTTGACAGTGGAATCATGAACCACTAACCTTCAAGTCTTCTATGGATCATGTCCTTTCTTGATCCTTCTTTCTTCTTTCTTATTCTTTTTTTTCTTCTCCTTCTCCTTCTTGTTTTTTCTCTCTCTCCCCCCCTCCATTCTCTTGTCTAAAATTTTCCAAATGGAGGGGAAGTGAGAGACTTTCCCTCTTTATATTGGCACATAAAGGATGCTAAATTATTTTTTTGCCCCTCATTTAGTTCTAATCCAAGTCTTGGTTATCCAACTTAGTTAGTCTAGTTTGGTTAGATATAAACTAAATTTTGGGGCCCAAGAAAGCTAAAGCTATGTTTGGATCCAATAAATTAATTCTCCCAAGCTTAAGACCATGTTTGGTTTAAATGGTAGACAAGGGCCCTAAAATTAAGGGTACTTTCATGACTCTGTGTCCAAGTCTCTTTTTCTTTTTGTGTTCTTTTAATTTTTTTGGAGACAAAATGTCCCATCAAGCTTCTCTCTCCCACATGGCCAAAAATTACATGGTGTATATATATATATATTTATTTTGGAAAGAAGAAATAATACATATTGGGCCCCATTTTCAATTTGATTAGTTTTCTATATTTGGGCCTAATTTAAATTTCCTATATTATCTTTTAGGCTCTATTTGAGCCAATTTGGGTTTAGTTTAATTTTTTGGGCCTCATGGATTAGTTTAAATATATTGAACTAATCCATTTCTTTTCATTTTTGAATCTCTCATATTTTAGGCTCAATTTTATTTCTTCGACCCATATTTTAATTTCTCATCATCTTTTGAGCTTTATCTTAAGCTCACATAATTATCTTTTTCTTTAGCTCATTTAATTTCTATATTCCGGGCTTAGTTCTATTGTTGTGGAAAAATTAGCTTTTGGACTTGAATCTTACTACTGTAACTTCTATTGACATCCTTGGATCTTTGTTAAAGTTTTGAACTAAAGCTTATTAAGGCCCCACATGAGTCTTCTCAAGATGCCTTCTTCATATTTATTTTTGTTTAGGTTCATATGCTCCATGCCCAATCTTAACTTTTATAAGTGTTACTTCCAAATATTATTTTCTTAACAACCATGTAAATGTAATCTTGTTCATGATTTATGATCATGGGGTGTTACATTCTACCATCCTTAAAGAAATTTCGTCCTCAAAATTTATCCCATCAGATGTTAGGAGATTCCGTCATTCCTTCCACACATCCTTCTTCTCACTTCCACATAGTTTCTAAAATTTTAAGTGGTCTATTCTCGTAGACCTGATCCTTTCTTAACTTTGCCGATTATGCCGCTCGTTCAAAACACGACGATAGATTTATCGCGTGACTAACCCAATTGCAAAGGTTATTCAATGAACCCTTGTTGTGTTTTAAACTTAATTCATCATTATCCCAACTCATTATTTATTTTTTGAGAGTATATTGGCAACGTAAAAGCTACTTGTTCGTAATCTTCAGTCGGTTGTGAACTAACTTCTTCACTTCTCGTACAATGCTGCCTTACCTCTTTGGTGCCTTTTAGATTCCAAAGATTTAACTCCCCAGTTCTACTAAAGTCAAAATCATAACAGATTGTCCAACTATGCTCCACATAACTATATCGAGAGTCGTCGATACGATTTATTTAAATTGTGTCTGCTTTTACCTTTTCCGATCCACTAACACGTGAGCTCGTAATGTTCCTCCCGATTCTCTTGGGATTATCAATCGCCGTGATTGAAAGAACATATGTAGTTCTTTTTCATCCGTTCTTGCTTCATTCTCATGTTTCCCAAATGAACCATTCACAAGGTTGTTCTATGTACAACACTGTCGTCTTCAAATGCAAAGTTATACTTCGAAGTTTCATCTCACATTTACATAAGACACAAACTCACTCGCTATTTTTCATTCAATCTTGTTATTACATATTGATTATCCCCCACGTTTTAATCTAGTCAAAGCTAGTGTTGACCTAGCATGGTTTGTGACGCCCCAAAAATTCGGTTCGTCAAGAAATGTAATTATAGTACATAGAGTTATTCTAACATCAAACATCCACCATAATTTAATATTTATCATAAGATAATAAATATACCATTTCCCCCTGCTGAAAAAAACCTATTTTAATGTATATTACATTCCAATAAAAATTTAAAGAAATTACAAAAATATAATTCTTCCGGCACAGATGCCGCCTGATCAAGTGAGCCACGACTCTATGTATTTTTCGGCGGGATCTTCGGCCATCGTCTCTTTTTCAAATCCTGGCATGAAATGTGATGAGCTGGAAAGCTTAGAAAGAAACCCCCAAACCTAATATCTCTAACCCATATTACATAGCAACAGGACATAATAAAGTATGATATGCATGTTAATGAAACTCCGATTCATGCAAGGGTTCTTTTATGCCGAAAGGATCACACAACCCAACCACACATCCTATGACTTCTGGAACATAACACCTAGAGAGTCACGATCTAGGTCCCCCATTGGTGGTCACCATGACTCATAATGGGTTAAATACCCACCGGTTCATGCGAGCTCCTGGCTTGAACCGATCTTAAGACCTACCTTGTCACACCATGACCCATAGCGAGTGACATACTCTACTGGTTCATGAATGCCCCAAGGGTGGTGGGGTACAACCAGGTTAAGAGTCCGAACTGAGTTCGTTACCGACCTTGGCCTGGAACCTCCTTCCGAATAAGTCCTGACGAGTCTGTTGTTAAGTTCATAGGTCCGACTCGGTGCACCAAAGCATCAACCGTACCCTTCACAAGGTTACAACATAGAAGGGCATCCAACCCAATCCATCAACAAGGAACATATCCAAGTCACAAGCCATGTGGACTTGCCCAACACAACCACATTTCATCAATAGCTAAACCTAGCCAAGCTAGAGACACAGTGTATACCCCCACCCAAGACTCAGGTCATGCATGCGAGATGTTACAACACAAGGCTTAAAATCATACAACTTTTAACTTGGTCATAAAAAAATTCATTACTACACATGGATGATGTTGAAAAGAAACACACATGACATAGGAGCAAGTAAAGGCTTAAACACCATATTTCTCAACAAAATACAGAATTCCAGAATCTGCCATAGTACTTTAAAAATACCAAAAGTTACTAGAAATTTATTAAAATGTACAAAGAGCTAGATCAATGTGTTATGTAAACTTCTCATAAAGAGATCAAGAATTGTTTGTGAACAGAAAATGGCTTAACAATTCATCCCACATAATCTGTCGAAAAAAGCATGTTTGAGAGAATTAGGACATCTCAAAAGATACCCAACCAAAATGAGTTTTGTAAACTTTGGGTGAAACTAGACCTATAGAAATTTCTTTGGATAGATGGATCATCTCAATGGGATATTTCTAGAATAATCTACAAGTGTTCAAAGTTGTCTGTCTTGCTGCCTCACTACGACAGAAACTTCAAAAATGGCATAGACATCTTTTGATTTGGAGAATATTTGATTGACACGAAATTTTCTAGAGTTGCTCAAAAATCACACTGTTTTGAGGATTCTCCAACCATCACACACAATCATCAAACTTCTCTTATTCTAGCATATCCCAGGCATGTCCAAACACATCATATCAACACAATATATTCATCATAAGATACCAATCATTTCTTACATTATTTCTTCTTTATCTTTGATCATTCAAAACTTTCCCTAGAACAAGGTTCCATACTTTTCTTTCTTGTTTCCATGGCTCATCTTCATTTTTGTTCACACTTTTTTTTTTTTATCTTAAAGAGGGTTAAAGATAAGAAGATTGTAAAACCCGATTAAAATTTTAAAAAATAATTATTAATTCAATAATTTAATTGTGTAATTAAAATAAACTAACTAAATGAAAACATAGTTAAATATAATAATAAAAAAAATTCTGAATATTTAATAATGAGATAAAACTAATTAGGTTATTATTTTATTATTAATATTATTAAATTAATAAGGCATGAATAAATAAAAAGAAATAAAGAAAAGAATTTGAAATCAGTAGATAAAGGGTGTACAACTGTAACATAATTTTTTTATGGGGAGGTCAGTTGTGCTTCCTAAAGATCAGGCATTGGTTTTGGAAGATAAGTTGAGGGAGGGATTTATGGGATTTATCCCACCAAATCTGCCCCATTCCCTCTTAAAACTGATCCCTTTCCTCACAGAACCCTCATTCTCTCTCAGTTCTCTCATTCTCTCTGCGACTCATCCATCTCCTTTGCACACTGCCTCTGTTCCAGCACCAACACCACCGCTGCCACCACCGTGCACCATCATCACTGCACAACATCACCACTGCCACTGCCACCAGACCTTGGCGTTGATCACAGCGATCCTCACCATCACCTGCTTCTTCATCCTCATCACCATTAGGTGATTACAAGTAAGAACAGTTCCCCTGTTTTAGTTATTTACAAAGTGGGTGTATATATATATATATCATCATATCGTAGGATTATAGTTGATGTAAAGATTAGTCCATCAAAGCATGTAAATAAATATGAATATACCATGTTATATCAATGGAACCAGAGACCAAAAATTATATAATTAAAATTTATATATAACAGTGTATATATATATATATATATATATATATGGTTAACAGTTATATATAACTAGAAAATTAAAGCATGAAAGTATTGTGTAATCGACCAAAAAAATATGTTTAGATCATTCAAAAATATGTTTAGATCATTCAAAAATATGATAAAATACCGTAGATATTGATTAAAGAAAGAAAGGAATAAAGAAAGATGGAAGATAGACCCCAAAATCTTGGAGTTCCAGCGCCATTAATGGCTACTCCGAAGATTTGGTCGAATCACCATGTGGTTGAGTCGACTCATGTGCCTTAGAAACATAGTTCCACCTTTTGGGTTGACTCACCATGTGGTTGAGTCGACTCATGTGCCTTAGAAACATAGTTCCACCTTTTGGGTTGACTCACCACACGTTTGGGTTGACTCACCATGCCCCTTTGCCTTTGGGTCAACTCACTACCTTCTTGAGTTGACTCATGAGGTCTGCCTTACCTTGAGTTGACTTACAAGCCCTCTGGTTCGACTCATGATTGATCATGCCGTGATCTATGAACCCTTGAGTCAACTCACCCACAATTGGGTCGACTCACAGCTTGCTTAGGTCAACTCCTGCTTTGACCCGAGACCACCTTGGGTCGACTCACAGACCCCATGAGTCAACCCACAACCATCTGAGACCATGCCAGACTGTCTTGGGTCGACCCACAGCCTCTGTGGCATCGACTCATGGCCACCTGAGGGGTTTGGGTCGACTCACAGCCCCTGTGTGTCGACTCACAATGGTTTGTTTGCCTTGTGCCAAGACCCTCTTGTCTTTGAGTCGACACACAGCTTTCTGTGTCGACTCACATCCTGCCTAGAACCGTTTTAGGTCTGTGTGTCGACTCACATCCTGCCTAGAACCCTTTTGGGTCGACCCATCCATTGAGAAAATATTGAAATTTTCTAAAATTAATTCTAAATGCCTAGGCTCTGTTTGGGCACCAGTTTAAAAGATGAATTAAATTAATTAAAGATTAATTTAACACCAAAAATAAATGTGGGAATTATCAACTGGGTTAATGGTCCGTTTGGTAGCTTTAGATTATTTCTTTAGTTTCTTGTATTTATCTTGATTATTATATTATATCAGGTTGACGTAGATTGCTTTCTCTTTTCATTAGAGCTTAGCTTGGATTCGAGGTGAGTGGATTACATGCTATTTATCTTTCAGTAAAAAACTCCGTATTCCCCAAATTATTTACAAAAAGAAAAATGCCCATGTTTCAAATGTTTCTAAATGTTCTAAAGAAAATGTATATGTCTTACTACTTTTAAAATGAAAATGTATGATATTCTTTCTTGTAAAATTATGGCATAACTATTTTAAGACAATGAAAAAAATTATCTCCTATGTTATATATGGTGCGATCATGAGACTTGATTTCTGAGATATGAAAAAGTTCAACGGAAAGCCTTTTTCGGAGGTGACTTTAGCCAGCTAGAGAACAGACCTGGTTTGAATCTCGTGGTGACTCTAGTTGACTCAACGGTTAAGGGACAGTCCGGGTGTATCCAGTGACCTTAACTAGAGTTGTTTAGGGAACAAACACAGGCACAAACCTATGGTGACTCTATATCGAGATTGGATCCAATGGGCTAAGAGGCCCCGAGTTATGATGTGGCATTGATACTATTTATGCTCAGGTTGTTCCTGTAGCAATTGTTTGATTACTCCCACTCTCAAATGAGCATATTGGTATATCATATTATGATGATATTGATACATTGATTTGAGGACACCTCTGAGGTCCAAATAATAGTGACTCATACTAACGAGATCAAATGGAAAAAGATATGTATTTTCAAGGAATGAAACAAAATGGAATGAATCGAAATGAAATGAAATGAAATGACTGAATGGGTTATGTATTTACCCTTTGATTGTACTGTATATGCCTTTCCATGATTATGTTATTGTACAAAACTATTTGAATCCCTGTTTTGGAACTGTATTGTATTATGCATGTTTCCATTCACCAGCACCGCTGATGTTGTATTATAACTTTTCAAGTAACCCGTGAGATGTGATTTTGATGATGGACTTCGGCGTGGGATCCAGGAGTCTTGGCCTCTACGACATGCATATCATTTTATTAGCTTTCGCATTAAATAAAGAATAATGACACTAAATTGATGATTAATGTTTCCATTCACAAGCACTGCTGATGTTGTATTATAACTTTTCAGGTAACCTGTGAGATGTGATTTTGATGATGGAGTGCGGCGTGGGATCCAAGAGTTTTGGCCTCTAGGACAAGCATATCATTTTATTAGCTTCTGCATTAAATAAAGAATAATTCCATTAAATTGAGGATTAATGTTTGTTGACTGAGATATTGGGCTGTGTGACCCACTTTTGATGATATTATATTTTAATTATTTAAATCCATGGAAATTAATATTAGATTATCATATTGTTAGCTAATAATTGTTTTAGGCTTACTTGGTCCGTTGGGCCAATGCCCATGATCCATAGTCGGTCACCTTTCCCAAATTGGGGTGCGACAAGTTTGGTATTAGAGCATAAGTTTTAAAATACATTGCATCATGTCTTAGAAAAGATTTGGATTCCCAAAGTCCTTATAGTTGTGAGTTCTTGATTAATAGTTTATCAAAGTTTATCCAACATGTGTTATATATTGATCTGTCGTAATATTAGTAGATGGCTCACCCTAGACGCAACATGAACTCCGCATATGCATCGACAGAAGATGCACAAGGGGAGCATACCCCAATCACCACTCCAGTAACTGAAACCCCAGTGGCACCAGCAGCCCCAGCTATTCTGGTAGCCCCAATCGTGCCAGTAGCCCCAACTGTCCCAGTTGCTGATGGAACCCTTCAGGCTCTCCAAGCACTAGTGGGCATGATTGCGGGACAACAGGCCCAACCAAGAGCGGTTAATGAAGACAGATCTATGAGCTTGGATAAGGGCTCAGTGTTCAAAAAGTTTATGAGGGCACATCCTTCGACCTTCAAGGGGTTAACCAACCCCGACCATACAAAAACATAGAAGCTGTGGATTGAAAAGATCTTTGAGCTCTTAGGTTGCACAGATGACCATAAGGTGTCATTGGCTACTTATGGTTTGGAAGGACAAACTGTCACGCCCCAATTTGAGAAAGGTGACCGGCCATGGATTGTGGGCCTTAGCCCAACAAGCCAAGTAAGCCTTAATAAGAATAAGCTACTCTATGCTTATTTAATGATTCAATTTCATGCATTTAATACATAATATTCCATTTTATTTGTAACTGGGTCAATAGCCCATAAATCCAATAATGATGTCAAAGACATCAATTATCCATATGTCATAGTGTCAACAATAATGTAGAGTATGCGGAAGCAATAAAAATAAATGCATGTCCTAGAGGTCTGTATACTGGATCCCTTCTTGAAGCATTGAGTCTAAAGTCCAAGCTTCTCCTTGATTCGCCTAAAATGTGGAGAATATAACATCAGCAAAAAGATGGTGAATAGAAACATGCATAGTACATACAGTTCTAAAATAGGGAATTAAAATAGATTGTACATAACATATCATGGAAAAATATATATGATAAAGTATACGAAAAAGGAAAGTTCATTCAACTCGTTCTTTTATTTTTAAAGGCGTAATCACACAACATCTAATTGTATTTAGTTCATTCTGGTTCACTTTTAATCTCTTTTCATTTCAGTTCTTATCTTATCTTTGAACATGAAAAACTTCATATCGATTCTTGTCTTTGCACAACATATTTTATTTTCATTCTCATCGTATCTCTTTTTGTTTCACTATCTTGCCTTTGGAAAATAGATTTTTAATTACGTTCCTTGAAAACACATATAAGTAGTTTTTTCTCATTTAGTGCCACAGGTACAGCCTGAGCATATCTCATTTTATAGCATCTCTTTTCTTCTCATTTTCTTTTCGAAAATACATTCATTTTTTCTTTAAAAGTTGGACGTCAAGTGTCCTCATATCAAAGTCATAATAATATGATAAAGGCGACATGCTCAACATGAGTGAGAATAATAATCAGTACAACAGATATCAAATGTGCACAATAAAATAAAAATACCATATATATGCTCGGGATCTCTTGACCCTTGGATTCAAATCGACAATAGAGTCACCACGGGATGGCGCACGTGTCTATTCTCTACACGATTCCAGTTAAGGTCAACGCAGGTGATAAGTGTCTAAATGGACACCTTTTAGCCCTTTAAAATATACTAGTTAGTTTGTTTATTTATTTTACCTATGTACTTTTAACATTTTTAATAATTTCAGGTACTTGAGAACGAATAAAACCACAACGGAGTAAAAGACTACAAGA
>JAUTBS010290699.1:0-18267 GCA_032361285.1 Aequorea victoria
AAAAAAAATATATATGCTCGAAGTTTTGCGTTTGATGTCGTGTGCGATGGGTTGAATACTCATCCTCAGGTTCCGTGCCCGGTGGTCGGGGCAGGGCTTGACACTGATAGTGTAAGTCGGTCTTTGGCACCGCATCTCCTTATAGGGTTGGTCTTTGGTACAGCATCCTCCTGATAGTGTAAGTTGGTCCTTGGCACCGCGACGCCGCATCTCCTCATAGGGTCGGTTTTTGTTATCACATCCTCCTGATAGTGTAAATTCGTCTTTGGTACCGCATCTCTTTTATTGTGTAAGTCGGTCTTTGGTACCACATCTTCCATTAAGTGTTAGTTGGTCAATGTGTAAGTTAGTTTTGTCCTGCATCCTTCGCCGTTCGAGCTCAGGCTCGTCGGTTAAGCCGGTATCGTCCCACAACTCAAGCTCTCTTACCGTATGAGCTCATTTTCTCATCGAAAAGGTCGAGCTTCGTCTCCCCTGTCCTTTTATTTCTCGCCATAGAGATTCAGACTCTCGATGGATAAGTCGGTATCGTCACGCACCCTTTCTTTTGTTTTCTTGACCGTAGAGAGATAAGTCTCGACGGAAAGGCAAGGTACGCTTCGCACCCTTTTTGCCGTTTGGCGAAAAGTTTTTTCTATTTGTGTTACTCTTCTAAAACCTCCCCCTTTTTGTCTTTCCATAGAGATTTAGAGTCTCGACGAATAACTGTCGGGGCTTCCAGCACCCTTTCTTTTGTTTTAGACGTAGAGAGATAAGTCTCGACGGACCAGCCAAGCTCCTCCCGCAAATCTTTTTTTATTGGCCATAGAGATTCAGAGTCTCGACAGATAGGCCGGTATTGTCATGTGTCTGTATTTTTTCCTTTTTCTTTTGCCGTAGAGATTCAGAGTTTCGACGGAGAGGGTAAGTCGGTATCGTCCCGCGCCTTTTGTTTTTCTTTTTTCTGCCGTTTGAAATTCAGAGTCTCGGTAGAAAGCCGGGCTCCTCTTGTAAACTTTTTTTTTGTCGTTTGAGATTCAAAGTCTAGACAGAAAGTCGGGCTTCTCTCGTAAACCTTTTTTTTGCCATTTGAGATTCAAAGTCTCGACGGAAAGCTGGGCTCCGCTCGCAAACCTTTTTTTCATTGGCCGTAGAGATTCGGAACCTCGACGAAAAGGATAAGTCGGCATCGTCTCGTGCTCTTTGTTTTTTGTTTCTTTGCCGTTTGAGATTCAGAGTGTCATCGGATAAGTCGGGCCTCACCCACACTCTTTTCGCACCATTATCTGGGATCTTCGTGAATACCAAGGTGTTGAGACAGTTCTGACGCTCTTCTAAGTTGGGTTTTCTCCACAACCCCTTCTTAGGCCTAGAGATCTAGCATCTCGATATCTTTGTTGTTTTAAGCTGGGTTCTATCACCCGCACCCTTTGTTTCTCTCACTTGGGATTTTCCAAAGAAATCCTAAGTCCCTTTATTATCGAGCTGTCAAGCCGAGGCTCTGCAATTATTTTTTTGGTTAAGCCGGGTATCATTACCCGCAACCTTTTGTTCTTTTTTGGGGTTCTTACCTGCTTCTTTCGCTGGGTCTTGGTTACCCATCTTGTTTTTCGCTGTTAGCTTTGTTTTTTTATTTTTCTCTTCTCGTAGGATCGTCGTGAGCTGTAACGTCTTATGATCTTATTCGTTTTCCATCTCTTCCTCTATTAGGGTTTATCATTGCTTCTTTAAGCTCTGATATCATGCCCGTCTAGATTCGATTGTGTAGACACCCCAATTTTGACTAAACCGAACATAAGCTGGTTCGAGCCAGTTCTGCAAGCTTTCGATGATGAATGCATACATCAGCCGCGTCAAAAGAGCCTCCGTGCGAGTCCAAGAGTCGAAGGAATACCCCAACAAACACCCCAAGACACCTTAAAACACCCAAAATACCAAAAACAACCCTCGGTGTAGCCCAACCCAGCGTTGCGCCACCTCTAAGTAGCGCACGCTACTTTCATGCAAAAACCACACGCTATTTCAAAAGCCAAGACACTTCCCTCCAACATAGCGCCACGCCATAACTTTTCATGCCACTAGCTCTGCCATGTCAGAGCCCGAAGCCACATTTAACACTGATATGCACCACTTCCACATAACACCATGCAACTTACACCTGGCGCACGCACCCTTGAAAGGAGACTTCAGCTCCAAGTTAGCTCCTCGCCCCAAAACATATAAATAGAACCCCCACCTTATTTCAGAGCAAAATTCAAGGCACAACTCTACCAAAATAGACCCCCAACTCCATACTAACTGAACCTCCACAAAAATATAAAACCTTAAGCTAAGCTAATTCTCAAAACTTCACTTTAAACCAAGACTTACTACCTTCAGAATCTCTTGCATTAGAAGGACTCCGAAGACTCAAAGACCGCACAGAAGGCCTCCCTGGGACGTGCCGTATTTGAGAAAAAACTTCAAAATTGTTTGAAACTTCACTCTTCTTATAGGTTATGCAGACTTACTACCTTCAGAATCCCTTACATTGGAAGGACTCCAAAGACTCGAAGACCGCACAGAAGGCCTCCAGGGGACGTGCCGTATTTGAGGAAAAGCTTCGAAATTGCTTAAAACTTCACTATTCTTCCAGGGTATATGGTAAGTCCCTCATCTTCTCACCTCTTTCATTTATCTATCTTTTTCCTTTCTTAAAAGTTCTTTCTATTTGAAAAAGAGGGAGAAAGAGGCTGTTGGCCTTGTTCTCCCCGTTTCTATTTTTTCATTTTTGCTTAAGCATGTTTTTCCATTTCGTAGAAAAACATGTTTTTGTTCTTTCTTCTTAGCCCTTTTAGCTTTAAAAATGCATAAAATGTAAGAATTAGACTATTTACTGAAAATCTTACGTAAATTGTCATCTTTTTTCTTTCTTTCTTTTATAAAAACACCCATCCACAAACAACACACTGTTTTGCTAAAAATAGTAGCCCCTTTTGGGCCTCTGAATGTTGAGCTCACTCTTCCATAGTGACACGCGCCATATTCAGATAGCCCAGACATGGCGCACGCCATGTCCATGTGGTGTGCGCTTGGTTATGAGGGGGCATGAGCCACCTCTGTTTAAAAACCTGCAGTGGCTTCCAGTAGCTTTTTCCTGCATCTTTCTCTTTTAACAGCACATTTTACATGCATCAACTGCACTGATATGCTGTCATCTCCCACTTGACATGCCTTTAAGTGTAAGTATGCATAGAAAATCTTAGTTTTAGGTTAGGTTTTATTTTCTTGTGTGCTTTTTAATGTTCTCTTTTCAACCCCATTTCCGTATGTGTTGCTTTTGATAAGTTTAAGACAAGAACAAAATGAAACAGTTAAGTAAAGGCCGGTCTTTGGATCGGGTGAGAGGGGTGCCTAAGACCTTTTCCTTTCTTACCCTAGCTCCCGAACCATTTTCTCTCGTAAGGACGGACTAGTCCATTGAAAGTTTTGGTTTCTTGGTTTATCTGAAAACCAAGTGGCGACTCCAATTGTGCGGCCTATAACACGGACGCATTTGGGGGAAAAATTTTCTTTTCTTCATGTGTTGTTTTAAAAATCGAAGGAAAAAGAGAAGGGTTCCTCAAAGTGGTGACTCCACAGGGCATTCTTTTTAAGAAAACTGAGCCAAACTTGCAAAATGATTTAACTGTTATTGTCTTAAATTTATCATTAATATTAGCATTGCATGCACGATTTTCCATCTCTTTTCTTCCCTTTTTCATTGAGTACTTTTTCAAAACAAAAGAAGAAAGGAGAAAATAAAATAAGCCAAATGCTTACCTACCCTTCACTATGGCAGTTTACTGTCTCGGAGCTATGTGGGGGAAGTAAGAAAGCCTTCTGGCCGTATACCCTTTTGGATATAAGCAAAAAGTGTCATTGCGTACTATTTAACCTGGCCAGGTACTACTTGGTCGGGAAGGTATACTCTTGATTCCTATTCAGAAGGTACTCGGTTACTGGACTACTAAGCATTTTCATGTTCATTTAGTCAGCTTAGAACATTCCCTTTAGGATAAATACCCTTATAGGTTATGTGTTATCTTTCATATCTGCTTTTGTTTGATTATAGTAACTCTTTTCTTTCTTTTGAGACAGGTTTTATCACCCGAGTCTCTCTTTCTCTTTTCTAGGATCCTCCGTGGTTTGTCCCGTGTTTGACGCCGTTAGGCCATTGCCTAACCTCTGTTAGTTTTTGTTGAGCCGTGTTTTATCACCCGAGTCTCGCTTTCTCTTTCTCGGGACCGCTCGTGGTTATCCTGTGTTTGACGTCGTTAGGCCATTGCCTAAACTCCGTCATTTCTTTTGAGCCGGGTTTCATCACCCGAGTCTCTCTTTTCATCACCCGAGTCTCTCTTTCTCTTTCCGGGACCCTCCATGGTTTGTCCTGTGTTTGACGCCGTTAGGCCGTTGCCTAACCTCTATCATTTTCTGTTGAGCCGGGTTTTATTACCTGAGTCTCATTTTCTCTTTCCTAGGACCCTCCGTGGTTTATCCGTGTTTGACGCCGTTAGGCCGTTACCCAACCTCCGTCATATCTTTTGAGCAGGATTTCATCACCCGAGTCTCTCATTCTTTTTCTTGGGACCTTCCGTTGGTTGTCCTGTGTTTGACATCGTTAAACCATTACCTAACCTTCATTGTTTTCTTTTAAGTCGGGTTTCATCACCCGTGCCTCCTTCTCTTTCTCAGAACCCTTTGTGGGTTATCCCGTGACTTGATGCCGTTAGGCTATTTGCCTAACCGCTTTCGTCGTTTCTTCAGAGCCGTGTTTCATCGACCCATGCCTCCTTTTTCTTTCGAGACCTCCCAAGGATGTCTCGAATCCTCAAGGTCGTTGGGATTCGGACCATATTTCTCTCTTTTTGCATCTAGGACTGGGCCTCATCAACCCGTACCTTCTTTTTTTGGGACCCCTTCGGGGTTATCTTGAACCTTTGTGGTCGTCGGGCTGTCAGCCCAACCTCTTCTCTTTTGTAAGGGCTGAGTTTTTACCGACCCATGCCTCTTTCTTTTCGGGACCCTCCGTTGGTCATCTCGAGTCTTATAGTCGTTGGCCCGGGACCCAGTCTAATTCTTGGTTAGGTCCTGCCCTTTTACCCTTCGTGTTCATGTTCGCCCATAATCCTCTAAGTTTTGAGTTCTTTCGCCATCGAGCCATGACTCGATGCTTCCTGATAATAGTCCTCATTTTTATTTGTATAAGTCGGTCTTTTATACCGCATCACCCCCTTGCATCAGTTGGTCAAGGTATAAGTCGGCTTTGTCCCGCATCTTTCACCGTTCGAGCTCCGGCTCATCGGTTAAGCCGATATCGCCCTGCAAGTGTCAGTTGGTCAAGGTATAAGTTGGCTTTGTCCCGCATCCTTCATCGTTCGAGCTCCGACTCATCGGTTAAGTCGATATCATCCCGCAACATGACCTCCCTTGTCGTATGAGCTCAGTTTCTCATCGAAAAGGTCGCGTTTCGTCTCCCCTCTCCTTTTCTTTCTCGCCGTAGAGATTTAGAGTCTCAACAGATAAGTCGGTATCGTCGTGCACCTTTTTTTTTGCTTCCATAGACGTAGAGAGATAAGTCTCGATGGAAAGCCGAGCTGCAAAGCTCGCACCCTTTCTCGCCGCTTGGAAAAAAGTTCTTTTCCCTTTGGTTACTCTTCCGAGACCTCCCCTTTTATGTATTTTCGTAGAGATTCAGAGTCTCGACGAATAACAGCCGGGGCTTCCCGCACCCTTTCTTTTGTCTCCATAGCCGTATAGAGATAAGTCTCGATGGAAAGTAGGGCTCATCTCGCAAATCTTTTTTTCGTTGGCCGTAAAGATTTAGAGTCTCGATGGATAGGCCGGTATCATTCCGTACCTGTATTTTTCCTTTTTCTTCGTCCATAGAGACTTAGCCTTCTGACACTCGACAGAGAGGGCAAGTCGGTATCATCCCGCACCCTCGGATTTTCGTCTACCATCTGATGTTCAGAGTCTCAGCGAACAAGATGAGCTCCTCTCGCAAACCTTTTTTTCTTTTGGCCGTAGAGATATATCTTGACGGATAGGCCGGTATCGTCCCATGCTCGTATTTTTCTTTTTTCTTCGTCTGTAGAGACTTAGTCTTCTGAGACTCGATGGAGAGGGTAAGTTGGTATCGTCCCGCACCCTCGGATTTTTTTTTTCCGTTCAAGATTTAGGTCTCAACAGAAAGCTGAGTTCCTATCGCAAATCTTTCTTTTTTCTTATGTTCGAGATTCAGGTCTCAGCGGAAAGTCGAGCCCAACTCATAAATCTTTCTTTTTTCTACCGTTTGAGATTCAGGTCTCAACAGAAAGTTGAGCTCCGCTCGTAAACCTTTTCTTTTTTCTGCCATCCGAGATTCAAGTCTTGACGGAAAGTTGAGCCTCGCCCGCACTTTCTTTTCGTACCCTTATCCGGGATCTTTGTGAATCCCGAGACATTGAGGTAGTTCCGACACTCTTTTAAGCTGGATTTTTCCCGCAATCCCTTCTTAGGTCTAGAGATCAAGCATCTAGATGTCCTTTTTGTTTTAAGCTGGGTTCTATCACCCGCACCCATTGTTTCTCTCGCTCGGGATTTTTTGAAGAAATCTTGAGTTCCTTTATTGTCGAGCTGAGGCCCATTCTCATCGAGCCAAGGCTCCGCGATTCTTTTTCCATTTTAAGTTGGGTATCGTTACCCGCAACCTTTTTGCTCTTTTTTGGGGTTCTTGCGCGCTTCTTCGCCGGGTCTTGGTTATCTATCTTTTCTTCTCGCCATTAGAATTATTTTTCTATTTCGCCATTCTCATGGAATCGCCACGAGCTATAACATCTTACGATCTAATTTGTTTCCCATCTCTTCCTCTATTTAGGGTTTATCATTGCTCCTTCAAACTCTGATACCATGCCCGCAAGGGTTCGGCTGCCGAGTGGAAGACTAGAAAGATCAAATCTTGATCCAGAAAGCGCTACTGTGACGAATGCTGCGTTGATCCGAACTCTGTCGAAGATGCAACAAGCTTTGGTGGGCATAACCATCACGCTGCAAGATCATACCCAGACCCAGGTTCAATATCAAATAGAGATCCGGGCCCTTCGGGCAAACAAGGTTCTAAGAAATCCATAGGATGAAGTAGTCAACAACCAGCTCTGGGATGAGGAACAGTATAGTACAGATCCCTTGAGAAATAGACCTGTTGATGCTATCTTCAATGATGTTCGGCCAGCGACTGCTAATGTTGTCTTACTAGCTGCTACTGCTGCTACTATTGCAATAGACCCAGCCTTGGCCCGAGAGGCCTTGTTGTCTGATAAGATTGACCGGTTAGAGAAGGTGTTGAGGAAAGCCAAAGGAGTCGATGAATACATGCTTGATGTTAAAGGACTCTATCTGTTTCCTAATGCCAAACTGCACGAGAAATTCAATATGCCAGACATAGAAAAACTTGACGGTACCGAAGATCCTAGGATTCACCTATAGATGTATGTCGGTACCCTATCTCCCATGGGCATCGATGACCAGTTAAAAGTGCAACTCTTCCATAGATCCCTTTTGGGGGCTGCTCCACGTTAGTTTCTAACCTTAGAAGCCACCAGAACTAAAACTTGGAAAGACATTGCTACTGCATTTGTCGGGCAGTATAACTATAACGTCTCGTTGAACGTAACTATAAGGGAGTTGGAGACCACCAAATAGAACCCCCGGGAAGCTTTTGTTGACTTCCTGACCAGCTGAGGGGAAAAACAACCAAGATGACCAACCGGACTATAGAGAAAGAACAGGTCCGGACGGTGGTAAAGACCTTACAACCCCAGTTTAGAAAGTACCTCATCACTCAGCCGCTCATGACTTTTGAGCAACTATTTGATGCCAAAATCCAAATTGAGGATGCCCTCCAGACAGGGAAAATTGAGAGGACAGAAGTCAGGACGGAAGTCAAGGCAGAAGCAGGTACAAGCCGGTAAAGAACCCAAAAGCCCTATCAGGTTCAGAACTATCAAGGGCAGAATTATTAGGGTCAGAACAGCTACCTGACCAACCAGGTTAATCAGAATCTGCCTAACAATAACGTGCCGAGCACAGCAAAAGTAAACCTTCTCAACCCTCATCTATTTAACCCTCATCCATTTAACCCTCAGCCATTTAACCCACAGCCAAGGCCGTTTAGACCACTATTTGCGTTCCCATTTATCTAGAGAGCATTCGATAAACTAAGTGTTTCATTCTCCGTATTATTCTCGAGATTGGTAGAGAAAGGGCACTTAAGTCCCCTCGCACCAACACCTATTCCAAATCCACTTCCATCCAATTTGAACCATGAAAAGTATTGTGAATACCATCAAATACCTAAGAATGACATCTAATACTGTATGAAGCCTCGACATAGGATTCAAGATTTGATTGATAATAAGGTGATCTCGCCCCCAACGGTGGCTAAGCCTAATGTTACTACCAATCCACTACTGAATCACATAAACCCACCCCCTCGGAACATAAACCATATCCATACAGCTTCACTCTTCTATGATCCCAGCATCTACATCTGCCTGAAAAAGGCCATCAAACCAAGTCCACCTCTCCTAGAAGGGAACTTTCTGTGCTCTTTGGATGCAGAAAGAACTCTGCATATGGAGGAAAACAACTTACAAGAGCTGGAGGACGTGAAAGAAATGACAGAGGACTGGAATAATATGGTAGCAAATAATGAGGTACATGTGGAGTTTACCTTCTATGACCACAACATAGACACTGTCAATGATAGTTAGCTTTCATCAGAAGAATTAGGGGAGGAATGCACAGACGATGAATTCGACAGACGTGAGCGGTGGAATAACCCCGATGATGATGACTTTTCTAATTCTGGCACTGTACCAGAAAACAATGTAGAACAAATAGACATAAGAAAACCAAAAAAGGAATCAGATGGGAACCTAAAAAGTACAGAATCAGGAATAGGATCCGGGATAGGAACAGAAATAGAAACAAGAATAGAACCAGAAGCATAAACAGAAGCAAAAATAGAAGCAAGAACAGAACCAGAACTAGAACCAGAAGCAGAAACAGAACAGGAATCATTAACAGTAGTAGGAACCAAAAAGGACTTGGGATTAGAACCCAGGAATGAATCTGACAGTGAGACTGAAACGAGGGCTGAAAAAAACCGAACATCAAATAAATTGGAGAACAGAGAAGAGGAACAAGCCAACAAAGAGACAGAATATGTGACAGGCATCGGGCCCACTGGTATCAGAACTGCCGAGAATAGGATTAGGAGTAAAGGCAAGCAAAATACTGACAACCTAGATATCTCATCCAAAGAAGGAGAAGGCATTCTAGACCTTTTCATTCTTGATGACCATATTTGGGGCTACTCAGGGACTGATGATAGCTGGAAAGATGAGGAACTATGGACGGTAGAAGAGATAAACCGTCAAGAGGTAGAAAAAGAACAAAGCCCGCCCACAGAAGGAAAGTCAGAAGCCAACGTAGATCACCCAACAACCAACACAGAGACAGAGAAAGCAGCAGGAGATAATCTATGAGAACTGGAAAGATTAGACTTGTCTAAAGTAAACCCTGCTACCGATCACTGGGATAGTCTATGGAATACCGAGGAAGAGGTTGAGCATTTGACCAGAAGTGGAAGACACTTTGAACTTGCCAACTTAGAGAGAGGTGAAGCTAGTCAGCCCATAGCAGAAGCCAAAGAAGAGGATGACGCTATACTAAAGTAGCTCAAAAAGATCTAGGCTAACCTAAGTATTAGGGGGCTACTGATGGCATCCCATAAATATAGGCAAGCCGTACTAAGGGCTCTGAGAAAATCTAACATCTCCATCGATACCGCTCCTGAACAGTTGATAGGAATGGTTGCTCCTACCAGATTGAACAACACCATTGCTTTTATAGAAAAAGATATACCCATCGAACGACATCTACACAACAAGCCCCTCCACATAATAATGAAGTGCCTAGGAAAATGAGTACCTGTGGTTTTGATTGATAATGGGTCAGTATTGAATGTCTGCCCATTCAGAATAGCGCACTGCCTCAGGTTACAAGAGTAAGATTTTACTCCGACCAACTAGGGGGTGCGAGCATATGATAATACCCACAGAAACGTGTTGGGCGTAGTCAAGTTCCCTGTTACCATAGGACCCACCGACAGTGAGATTGAGTTTTACGTTCTGGATGTGCCGACATCCTTCAACCTATTGTTAGGCCGACCATGGTTACACGACCCTAATGTACAGGTAGTTCCGTCCACCCTCAATTAGAAGGTCAAAATGATAAGGGATGGAGCTATTTTGACTATATTCGATGAATCAAGCATCCAGGAAACTTCCACTGATGGTACCCCTTTGCTTGAAATATAACACGGATAAGAGGATCTCACCCTGAGCGGTTTTGAATTTGACGAAACAGCAGCTATCCATACTTTGATGAATGAAGAGCAACTATATGTGAAATCTCAGGCGGTAATGATAATGGGCAAAATATCATATTTATTAGGCCTAGGGCTTGGAAAAAGTCAACAAGATAGTACTGAACCAGTTTGTGTTCAGGGCAATCAATATACCTTTGGTTTGGGATATAAGCCCATGACACAGGATCTTGCTAAAGAAATAGTGGAAGCACAGAGGAAAGCATGGGCCAAGAAAATCAACATAGAATACCTGGCTCCACTGCCAGCCTATGAGCCTCTGAACGGGTAGTATAAAAGAAGGTGAGACTTTTCCGTTCTATGGATTTCTAGAACCATGGATTGATGAGGGGTCTGGGCAGAAGACACCTGGGCTAGAGATATTTTTTGAACATCAGCTAACTGACAGCGAGCCCGAGGTGAAAGAAGAAGGCATAGAAGAAAAGGCACGCGAGAAAGATTAGGCAAAAGACTTAGAGGAATTCATGCTAGGGTCGCTCTTCGAGGGAGAAAATCCTATACACGCGGAAGAAGCCACGAAAGAAATTGCATGCTGGGCAGCGATGAACCAGTCGACTATTCCAAATTAATAACAGGCGAGGGTAGCATTGTAATAGAAAATTGGACCTATGATTATAATGTTTTTAATGATGTAGATAATGAGTTAGAGTCCAAGTCAAACTCGTCAACGTCTACAGATTCAGAGTCCAGTGGTGAGTCGGCCGAGCATCCACCTGTTGGGGTATCTCGATTTTCTATTACATCCAAATACATGTCAAAATTTGTAACCTTCGATGTTAATAATAAAAATATGGAGAACTCTTCTGGTTGCCCTACTGTACTTCCTCATGAATGTTTGATTATTAACTTCGATGATTTTGATGGGGCTGTTCCCCTAGAGCTCAAACTTTTAATTGAAAAGGAAAAATAAATGCACGCTAAACCTTTAATTGAAAAAACTTTTTCAATAAGTTTGGGTACTGAGAATGATCCCCAAATGGTCTAGATCGGTTCTGCTTTGTCAAATGAAGAATGTGAGCCATTAATCGAATTATGAAGGGAGTTTTAAGATGTCTTCGCATGGTCATACGCAGATATGCCCGAAATTGACCTAAAAATGGTCCAACATAAATTACCCCTCTACCCCGATGACAAACCTATAAAACAAAAGCTGAGACGTGTGAGACCAGATTGGGCCCTCAAAATCAAGAAGAAAGTTACCAAACAAGTGAATGCTGGATTTCTTCAGGTGACATAGTACCCCTAGTGGGATGCTAATATTGTTCGTGTGCTAAAAAAAGACAGTCGGGTACGAGTTTGCATTGACTTCTGAGATCTTAACAAGGCAAGTCCCAAAGATGACTTCCCTCCACCGCACATAGACGCCCTCGTGGACAATACTACCAGACATGCACTGCAATTATTCATGGACGAATTCTCATGTTATAATTAGATTCTCATGGCACCCAAAGATAGAGAAAAGACTACGTTCACCATGCCGTGGGAGATGTATTGTTATAGAGTTATGCCCTTCGATTTGAAAAATGCAGGAGCCACGCATCAATGTGCTGCAACGACATTACTCCACCATATGCTACATAAAGAAGTGGAAGTCTATGTCGATGATATGATCCCCAAATCCAAAGATCTTGAAGGACATATCCCAGCCTTAGAGAAATTCTTTGAGAGAATCTAGAAGCATCGAATGAGGTTGAACCCGCAGAAGTGTGCTTTTGGAGTTATAGCAGGCAAGATTTTAGGATTCATCATCACCCAAAGAGGGATAGAGGTGGATTCTTCCATGATTAAGGCAATTCTAGAAATGCCTCCCCCGGGGATGGAGAAAAAAGTTAGAGGATTCCTTGGAAAAATTCAGTTCATCAGTCGTTTCATCTTAAAACTGAGTACAACCTGTGAACCTTTTTTCCGTCTACTCAGAAAGAATACAAAATTCTAATGGATCTAGCATTGCCAGAATGCCTTTAAGTCAATCCAAGAGTACCTACAAAAACCTCTCGTGCTTTCCCCTCTGGAACTAGGCAAACATTTGATCCTGTAGCTATTAGTGAACGAGTCTGCAATGGGTTGCATACTAGTGCAAGAAGGGGATAATGACAAAGAAAGGGCCGTGTATTATTTGAGCAAGAAAATGATAGATTGTGAAGCCCGATACACGCCACTGGAGAAAACTTGTTGGGCTTTCATGTGGTCATCCAAAAAGTTATGACACTACATGCTGGCATACCCTGTAGTGTTGATTTTCAGAATAGACCCACTTAAGTACCTGTTCCAAAAAGCCTGCACTAACAAGAAGATTGACTGGATGGTTATTATTATTGGCCGAGTTCGAAATACATTACAAGACCAGGAAATTGGTGAAAGGACGAGCCGTAGCAGAATTCTTAGCAAATCAACCAATTGAGGGACAAGAAGATTCAAATTTTTAGTTTCCCGATGAAGATGTGTTGAAAATTGAGAATGAGCTATGGATACTATATTTTTTCAGTGCCTCAAACGAATATGGTTATGGAATCGGGATATTGCTTGTCACTCTAGACGACTTTCATGTTCCGTTGGCCTACAAGCTAAACTTTGAGGTTACCAACAATCAAGCCGAATACGAAACGTGTATCGCCGGGATGGAAGCCGCCTTAGAATTGGGTGCAAGAAAATCGGTGACTCTTCCTTGGTCGTTTCCCAAGCCAGTGAGAAATGGAAGGTCAAAGAGAAGAAACTAATGAAATATTATTAGGAGGTCTATCGACTTATTTCCATTTTTGAGGAAGTTATTTTCATTCATGTACCCCGGCTTCAGAATAAATTTGTTGATGCAGTTGCCACTCTTGCCTCCATGATTGACATACCCGCAAAGGCCAAAATGAGGCCTTTGGTGATTGAACAGAGGAGCATAAGAGCATATGAATTTGCAACCTTAGAGCAGGACGAAGGAGATGATTTTCCATGGTTCCACGACATCCGAAACTTCATTGAGGAGGAAAAATACCCAGAGAACGCCAGCGAGAAGGATAAGAGAGTGATCAGAAGATTAGCAGCTTAGTTCGTCATCTGTGGCGAAAGCTGTACAAAAGGGCTTATTTAGGGGTGAACAAATTTTGTGTAACCGACGAAGTAGGTCAAGATATCATAAGAGAAATACACGAAGGAGTCTGTGGGCCACAAATGAACGGGATGATGTTGGCCAAAAAGATCTTGCGGCAAGACTATTTCTGGATGACAATGGAAACAGACTATGTTAGGTTCGTCAAAAGATGTCGCAAATGCCAAATCTATGCAAATCTAGTACATCTGCCACCGTCAGAGTTATACAACATGACTTCCCCTTGGCCATTTTTAGTCTAAGAAATATACATCATTGGCAAGGTCACACAAAAGGTTTTGAATGAACATGAATTCATTTTGGTAGCCGTCGACTATTTTACAAAATGGGTCGAGGCTGCTTCCTTTTCAGTCCTCAAAGCTTCTCATGAGGCCAAATTTATCAAGCATAACATCATATGCCGATATGGTGTTCCTCACGAAATCATATCAGACAATGGATCCCACTTCCAAGGGGATGTATTAGATTTGATAGAAGAATACAGAATCACGATACACAAATCATCCCTATACAGGACACAAACAAATGGAGCAGTAGAGATGGCTAACAAAAACATTAAGTGAGTCCTGCAAAGGACAATAGAAGCCAGTAAGGATTGGCAAAAAAAGTTGTCATTTGCCCTTTAGGGCTACAAGACGTCAATCCGAGCCTTGACAGGAGTCACCCCTACTCTCTACTATACGGGATGGAAGTTGTCCTACCTGTGGAGCTAGAAGTTTCTTCTTTCAAAGTTATAGCAGAGTGCAGTATACCAGAAGAAAAATGGTAGAGAAATTGTTTCGAGGACTTACTTTTATTTGACGAAAGAAGACTGAGGACGCTCTTTCACGTTCATGGCTATCAGAAAAAAGTAGCTCGGGCGTTTAACAAAAAGATCAAAACTAGTGACCTCAAGGAAGGGGACCTTGTACTCAAAGAAATTTGATCTCCTATCTTTGATCTAAGAGGGAAATTCAAGATAAATTGGGTTTGGCCATATATAATCAAATTCATTTTGACGGGAGGCGCCGTTACTATTATGGACCTGGACAAAAATAGTTTCAATACCCCAACCAATTTGGACCAACTCAGAAAGTACTACCCTTAAAAAAAAATATATGCAAATAAGAGTGGCTCGCTGGGTTAAAAAAACTAATGAAATCAAATAACCTAGGAAAATGTAAGAGCAGCCCGCAGGGTTGAAAATCCGAAAGGGCAGTTTTGGCAAGAGAAAGGCATCAAAAAAGGAGAGTGTTAAAACCCAGAGTGGAACCAGCCCAGAACTATATTGTGGCCTGATTCCTTTTCTTTGGGAAACGTAGGCAACTTCATTCTGAAGTTCGGCCAAACCCTGTACATAAATAAACTCATTTCCAAAAAAAAAAATATAAAGAAAAAGAAAAAGAGAAAACACTTACCTAAGCTTCATCTTTCAAAACCCTCTATCTGATTATGATTTCAATGTAAAGATATTTTAAAATCCTTTGATTAATTTTCATTATATGTCAAAAATGAACATCAAGCCAATGAAGTGAGAAGATCAAAGATCAGAAAAGGGAGAAATTTTCATTACTCAGCTTTAATGAACAAAGTTTGTATATGAAAAGGGAAAAGTGAAAATCCTAAGTCTTTTTCCAAAAAAATTAAATAAAAGAGAAAGAAGATAATGTAATAATGAAAGTGCAGTAGGAGCAACTAGATCGAATCCTCCATTCTTCACATCGTTGTCTTCTTCCTACCCTTATCCCCTCCCAGCAGTGTGAATTATTACGTCAGAAAGGCATTGCACAGGGATCTTCCGAATCAATCATCCTCTGATATGACCAAAACCACCGATAACGCTCTAGAAATGGAGCATAATGAGAAAAAGTGGACATGTGAGCCGCTACTGAAGAGCCCACTTGAGCATGACCTAGCTGATGCAGAATACGAGAAGGAAAATAAAAAGTTGTCAAGCTCAAGCCTACAAGAAAAACTCCAGAGTGCTCCATGGTCAAAGCCGTTTCCACAAGAATAGTCCACCAAGGGCAAAGCTAGCAGATGTTTTTACCGGTCTGAGCTTTAGCAAAGCCAACAGATGTTTTCACCCCTCTGAGCTTCAAAGAAATCTTGCCACTCAGCTATGGTAATGCAGGGGCAGCAAACCCCTCTTTGTAGAAAGGCTCTCGGAGTGTAGACCCCCGCCAATGGATACTCCAGAATATTCACCTTCTTCATTAACTAGATCTGAGAGAAAAATACAGAAAAATAAAAGTTGAGCGGAAAAATTGAGAGAGAGATATATATATATAAAAGGAGAGTTGAGTGGGAAAGTTTAGAAACATGAGAAAAAGGAGAGCTTGAGCAGAAAAATTGAGAGAAATATGTAAAAAGGAGAGCTTTGAGAGATACCTAGAGAAGTAAGAGACTTCCTGCAAAAGTAAAAGAAACATCGGACTGCACAACATCCAGACCAATCAGTGTCTCTACTAGGATTAGTGGTACAAAATTCTTTCCCTCCTTTATTTGGGAGGCTACCTGTACTAAGGTAGTGCTGACATCGTCATCTCTCGGGAAAAGAAGAAAATGGGCCAGAAGACAGATGCACAGGGCATAGCGACGATAGGACTACAAAGGAAAATTAGAAAGAGAGCCGGCAGGGCAAAAGCAGCTCACCAGGTAGGATGTGTCAAGAACCCCACCATGTAGAATGAGAGAAACTTCACTACCGCTCAAACTGCAAAATCCCCGCAATAGTTTCTTTGGGCTTGCAAGAGAGGAAGGAATCAAAATCTCCTCCCGAGGGAAAAAATGCAAAATAGCTTCAAACTCTTCGATGGTGAGACAGAGCTCTTCGTATTCAAGTATGAAAATATGAGCCACCGGATCCCACAATTGGGTGGATGCCTTCAGAAAATTCCAGTCCATCCTTACGGATCCTGTACATATCCCTTACATACATAAAACAACCTGCCAGTAAATCCCTGCACATAATCCTGTACATACATAACCCATGTATATAACAATTGTTGTAAATAAAACACAATTCATCCATGTATATAAATGAAAAATATCCGTACAGAAGAAAGAAATAAAAAAGAAAAAACTAAAAAAGGAAGCTGTAGATGGACCGGCAGCAGTTGGAGAGGTGGCATGAGAGGACGAGGATGTCCCATGAACAGAGGTAAGGCTGGCAGAGCGAGGCTGCAAAAAAAGTGAAAGAAAGAGAAGGAAAGAATAAGTGATTTGAGCTTAAATGGACGCGTTTAAGCTCTTTAACATATATTTTGTATCCTCATTTTATCTATTTAATAAATGTTTTATCCTTGTTTTGTGTGCAGGAGTGGATAGCCGAACATATGGCAAGAATGAGCTAAGAAGCAAAAAATAGTGTAAAAAGAGGAATGACCACTGCCCAAAACTGTCAGAATCTCCCATTTTCGTCCGGACGGAATCAAAATGAAAAGTTGGCCCTCACTGCCCAATTCTGTCCGAACTCTTCAAATTCCCTCCGAACTTTCTGCATTTCTGTTCGGACTCTCCAAATTTCGTCTGAATTTTCTGCGCGAGGACAGTTTCTAATTTTAGCATTCGCGTGATTTTTTGGAAGGGGTATAAAAAGAAACTTGTTCTCAGTTATTAGGGTTCCGAAAATCACCAAGAAACCTTCCAAGGAGGCTACGGTTCAATGAGGAGATCGAAGAAGACGATGGAGATGGATCGTCTATCCGGATTAAATACTTCATCACTCTCATCCATGAGCGGTTAGTCCCCTCCTGCCTAGGGTTTCGATGAAATCCTAGCTTTTCTAATGTAATTTTTTCATTTAGTTTTTGGATGCTTTTTCTTTCTATCGGATCATTATTTGTGTAACGTATTTGGATGATTTTGATTCTTGTAATCAAATATGATTTTTAAACGTTTTTATATCATTTTATCTTTATTCTTTTCTGTGATTAGAATATTGATTCATTATACAAAGGTTTCTTTGCATCATTGAATGTGTGTTGCGATAGATTATGCTTGGAAAAAACGCATTGTGCCATGATTCGATCATGGACACAACTCGTGCTAATCTAGATAATCTATGCTGATTACCATTCTTTTGAATCTTCTTGATGCATCATTAGGCCTTGTAGCCATAATGATGTTTTGAATGATCTGTCTGAAAGCTTCTAAAACTATTTAAAAACCTGCAATTACTAAGTTAGGTTGGATTCATTTTTCCTAGGTGCATTTTATTTCATTTTAATTCTTTTTAATCTTTTGTAGTTAAATTAGTTAATCAAACAAAATCTCTTTTCATCGAATTAAATTGGGAATTAATCGAAAATTCAACACAGCTTAGCCTTATTGTCCATGTAGAACGATATCCGATTTTAACTGCTACTCTACGAAGTAGTTATTTTTACTCAGTTTTTATAAATATTATTTTTGATCACGAACGACAGCGATCAGCCACCAATGCTCAGCCTGTCCTTCCAATACATACGTTGCCAAAGACACCTTATAGTCCTCAGTGCAATTCAAACACTCAAAGATCTTCTCTAATGCTTAGTCTGTCCTTCCACGCTTTCGCATCATCGGGGTTGGTTGACCCTTTAAATGTCGGAGGGTGTGCCTTCAGAAACTTCTCAAATATTGAGCTCTTATCTAAGCTCATAGATCTATCTATACTACCCACTCTTGGTTGAGGTTATTGTCCCATGATTAATTAGATTTTTCTTACTTGATCAATCGAAAAGAAGAAGGCAAAAGTAAACTCCCCAACTCGATCAATGGG
>JAUTBS010290700.1:0-10957 GCA_032361285.1 Aequorea victoria
TCTGCTGTTGACCTCTAGGACATTTTTCATCGCATATCATTTCATTTATTATGTTGCTTCCGCATTACTCTGGATATATTTATTGACAGTATTTATTGATGCTTTGGACATCATGGTTGGATGGTTACATTGTTAGTTTTATTGGGCTGTTGACCCAGTTGGATAATGATTGGATTTTTTGGATTTTTATTGTATGAACTATCATAGTCATTGCATGGGAGTTAATTTATTTATTTCAGCCTTTATCAGCTGGATCGAGTTAAGGCTTTCTTGGTTTCGTTGGGTCACAGGCCCATGAATCATGGCCGGTCACCATTCCCTAATTGGGGCGTAACAGGACATACGTGAGAAGATAATCGGGTCGTCTCAACGGTGTCGTTGCAGCCACAGAGATCAAATCTACCAGATATCTAAAAGTATAAATTTAATTCTGTAATTTTTATATCTGCTCCATGTATTTTATCTACAAACCTGTATCAAGATCCCCGGACCCCAACACATAAATCTCATCAATAGAATTAAATTGCATTCACACTTTAGGATCCTCAACTTATCTTTATCTTCTTCACAACCTGGTTTCTCTAACTCAACTTCAATTTCTTCTTCATTCAATTCTCCACTTAAATAATCACGTGACAATTCTTCTTCCATGTCTCAATTTTCAATACTGAAAATTTGTGCCACTTCAATTCAAGAAAAAATAAATAAATAACTTAATCAAGAAAGTATCATTTTACGGAGTTCTCTCTTAGTGTTTCTCTCTCTAGGCGATCTTGAAGTGATTTCAGAGTTCTCTGCTCGGGGAGAGCTTCTCTCGTTAGTGTAGACACCCTATTTTTTATTAAACCGAACATTGGTCGTTTCCTGTAGCCTTCCAATGATGAAAAGTGTATCAGTCACATCCAAAGGAGCTTCTACGCATGTCCGAAAGTACTTCCAAGTGCAACCCTAAACACCCCAAAACAACTCAGAACACCCCAGAAAAATATCAAAAATACCCCTTGACACCCACCAGGCGTGCGCCACCTCCCCCAAAATATCCTACGCCATTTGAAAACACTCAATTGCTAGCGCACGCCATGTCATCTTTACCCAATGACCCAAACCACCTCAGGAACACAAAACCAACCCCAAACCGACCTTAGACCAAGCGTGCGCCACCTCCCACCATGCGCATTCCACCTTCCAAGTGGCGCACACCACCTTGGAGGAAGCTTTGACCCCAAGTTTTCTCCCCATTCAAATTTCTATAAATAGACCACCCGGCCCTCACTATCTTTTAATCTTCGAATCCCTCTCTACCCCGAAAAAGCTTTGAAAATCCCTCATCACTCCGGAAAAGCTTTGAATAATCTTTTTCAGCCTCAACCCCTTTCCAAAGTCAAAAATCTTTCCTATTTTTTAAAAAACTTGAGAAATCTCGCATAAGCCAAACCTCTATCCAAACACACCCCAGACTCATATTTTCTACACTTGGAAGGCCCCGAAGGTCCCGAAGATCATGCGGAGGACTCCACGGAGACATGCCGTACGTGAGGAAAGGCTGCAGGAACTAATCGAAGCTTAGTTCGAGGAAGTACTCGAAGAGTCGAAAGACCACACGGAAGGACCTCTGAAACCACAGACATTGCTCAGAACTTTACCAGCTCACGGGATATATGGTAAGTTTCCAAAGTCACTTATTTCATAGCTGCCAATTTTGATAAAAAAGGGGGCGAGAGGCTGTTGGCCTCTTTCTCCCGGGTTTTCCTTTCTTTAAATAAATATCTTTTTTTTTAATTTCTTTCAGTAGAATCCTTGTGTTAGTTTCTTCCCCCTAGTTCTTTCTACCCCTTCAATAACTGTCCAAGCATGTTTTTCTTTTAGCCCTTTTCTTTTTTCTTTGTTTTTTTTTTGTAGAATTGCATGTTAGGTTTTCTTCCCTCTCTACGTGTTAATCTACGTCTTAGTTTTTTCATAGAATCGTATGTAACTTTTCTTCTTCTTTTCTGTTAGTCTTTTGGTCAAATCCTAAATTAGACCTTTCTTTTTCTTCATAAAGATTGCATATTTTCCCGCTTTCAAACAGCATGCCTCTTTTATGCATCAACTGCGCTGTTACGCTGTCATCTCCCTACTTGACATGCCTAAGGTGTAAGTATGCATAGAAAGCCTTAGTTTTAGGTTAGATTTTGTTTCCTTATTTATTTTTACATGTTCTGTCTTTAACCCCCTTTCTGTATGTGTTGCTTTTAATAAATTTAAGACAATAATAAGACGGAATGGTTAAGTAGAGGCCAATCCTCAGATTGGACAAGAGGGGTACCTAACACCTTTTCCTTTCGTACCCCAGCTCCCGAACCAAGATCTCTGGTTATGACGGGCTGGTTTACCTTGAAAACGGCCCCTTTTTGGTTTTTTGGTTTTTCCCAAAACCAAGTGGCGACTCTGATAAAACTTGCGTGGTCCTCAAACCCACCATAGGACCCGCATTTCGGTGGAAAACCCCCCTCTCCCTTATTCCTCTCCCCCCTCGCGGCGGGGAGGAAGCTGGGGCGATGAGAGGGCGGGACCCCCGCACCATTCGCCACCAATGTTCAGCCTGTCCTCCAAAAATATACGTAGCCAAAGACACATTTTGGTCATCGGTGCATCCTAATCTTTCAAATATGTTGTCCATGTGAAGTTTCCATTCTTCAGCATCATCGGGGTTGGTTGACCGCTTAAAGGTAGGAGGGTGGGCTTTAAAGAATCGCTCAAATACTGAGCTCTTACCAAAGCTCATAGGTCTAACAATACCATCCACTAGAGGTTGACGCCCAAAAATTAGGCCTGCCAGAGCTTGGAGAGTATGAAGTGTTCCTTCTGCAACTGGGGTAGCTGGGGCTTCGGGGATAACTGGTGCTATCGGGGTAGTCGTGGCTGCTGGCGCCATAGGGATTTCGGTGGTTTTAGGGGCTACTGGGGTAGTGTAAGGTGTGTGTTCACGTGGTGCATCCTCAGTTGATACATTCGTCAAATTTACATCACGTCTAGGGTGAGCCATCCTACTGGAGAAAGTATAGATTTCATGAGATAATATTTAATCAATCCATTACAAAGATTCGTAGCATGCTACAAGATAAGATCCATTATTACCATGCTAACAACTGCCACTAGAGTTGAGTAAGGAAAAAGTTCATCAATATTCATAATATTTTTATTATTCATAAAGGTTATCTAATAAAAAACATTTAAAATCTACGAGTGTTTCATTAAGTCTATTTGTTTCCTACGACTTATAGGTTTATTTTCCCCAATCTGATAACTTGCTGAGACTTTTAATTAGAATCAGCGTCGTGCATACGTGTTTCCAATAGAATTTCAAAGCCAGTTAAATAGACGTCCGAAGATAATGGTACGACGCCCTAAAAGTCCAATACATATTTAATTCCAATTTAAGTAATTACAATTCATGTTGACAATAATGTAGATATATACCTACACCACGTCACATGTCATATCCCTGAGGATCAAAACAGGATAAGAACATATAACGTTAAAATGATTAATCATAACAAGAACTCTCGAGATCTAGATCTCTACTAATGATGCATGATGATATAACATGATTCTAGTTTTAAACTTATACTATGATACCAAACTTGTCACACCCCAATTTGGAAGAGATGACTGACCATGGATCATGGGCCTTAGCCCAATGAACCAAGTAAGCCTAAATACAATTACTAATACTATGCTAATTAATATTCATTCTTCCCATGGATTTAAGCAATTAAAATCCCATATAATACGAGTGGGTCAAAACTGCCCATATAATCTCAACAACACATGAACAATGTGTTTCAAAAAGATGCAAAAGCGTAAATAAAATGCATGAATGTCCAAGAGGTCTTTGTACTGGATCCCCTGAAGCAGCCGAGTCCGTCGTCAAATTTCTTCATGTTCACCTGAAATATTTAAGTGCAACATCAGCAAAAAGCTGGCGAATGGAACATTACATAATACATACAATTCTAAAACAGGGAGAGTAACATAGATTTATATACAAACATATCATGGCATATATATGTACATTAATATAAACAAAAAGGGGTAATCATTTATTTCATTCTATTGAAAGAGTAAACACATAACTCAACATTTCAATTCTTTAACTCATCTTATTTTCTTATCTTGAAAATATAAGTATCTTTTCATTTATTCAAATATTCAGTGCAATAGGAACAGCCTGAGCATTTCTAATATCCATTGGTATAGGAACATCCTAAGCGTATCAATCTCATGGCCACAGGAACATCCCGAGCATAAACAAGGTCGTACTATGTACAATTGTCATAGAAACAGCCTGGACATATCTCTCTTCACTTGATAACATTACGTGAGTTACCAAGATCCCCATTGCCACAGGAACAACCTGAGCATATCACTTGCAAGGCTACAGGAACATCCTGAGCATAACTCTATCCATGGCTACAGAAACAACCTGAGCATATCATTTGCAAGGCTACAGGAACATCCTGAGCATAACTCTTCCCATGGCTACAGGAATAACCTGAGCATAACTCTTTTGATTTTACAGAGTGTGTGTACAATGTTAAACACGTATCATTCCTTTTTTAGTCACTACGAACCATTAAGTTTATCGTTTCACAAGAGGAAACATCATACAACCTTATTTGGAAACATTTATAGCATATAAATCTTCTTAACACCTTAAGACCAATATCTCTCAAAAGAAGAATATCATTCATAACATTTAAAACATTGCAAGGCAAGGAGATCATAAGAAACTCTTATGCCATAGGGTTTATTCGTGAAAGTCATAAAGTGTTTAAAACATTTAAGAACTTCTTAATTTACTTTTCAAGTAGTTGGGGGAAGTGGAGAGTTTTATTTGAAAGATACATAGCAATAACCACTCACCTTAAGTCCAAGCTAACTTCTAGGGAATGATGGATGCAAAATAACTCAACCCGTAATCACCAACGGTGATGTAGACCAGGGATGATGATGATGAAGATGATGGTGGTGGTGTTGGTGATGGTGCTTGGCCGTGGTAGTGGAGGTGGAGGTGGCACTGGAGTTTGGTGGTTTCGGCAATGAAGTGGCATGTAAAAGATTGAGAGAGACGGAGTGTTGGAAGAGTAGAAATTCTCCATTCGTGGGATTTCAAAGGAAGTGACAACATATATTATGGGGTGGGGGCCTAAAGATTCGGGCTCAAATCCTAATCCTCACCCACGAATACATATCTTTCCAAAATAGATGCCTGAAAAAGGGGGAAGGGGTTGACCCGTTCCAACAACAAATCTGCAATCCCGCTGGCACACTTTCTCTTTCTTATTATCTCTTTTTATTTCTACTTCCCTTTAATTAAATTCCACTATTATAAGTTAGTTCATTTTATAGTTAAATTGGGTTTTAATTAATTTAACATTTTGGAAATTGTTTTAGTTAGTTAAAGTTTTATTTAATTCGTTTACTCATTAATTGTTTTGTTTAGTTATTAAATCAATAATTAAATAATAATAAAATTTAAAATTTTTCCGAATTTTACATAAATAAATCACATAATGCATAAAAGTATAAACCATGAAGAAAGGATTGACAATGGAACCAAAAACCAGACCTTTAAAATCACTGGTTCGACCCTCGGGTGTAAAACGTCCGGATGTTTTACACCTGTGTCCTGACGCTCTGACGTTGTGTCGACCCTTGGCCACAGGTCAAAAACGTCCGAACGTTCTTTGGTCTGCGTCTGGACGTTCCGAGGTAAATTGCCCCATTTTAACAGTTGTGAATTATTTTGTCTAGAATTATCCAACGGGTCGACTCACAATCCATTTGGGTCGACCCATAGAAATAAAAACATCAAAAAAACATATTGAATCGGATTTAAAATACTTAGGCCCTGTTTGGGTAAGGAGTTAAAATAATAAATTAAGTTATTTAAAATTAATCTAATCACCAAAAAATATGTTAATAGCTTATGAGCCATTTGGACCATAAAGTAAGAATAAAACAAATTATAGCTTATGAGTCGTTTGGACCATAAAGTAAAAATAAAACAAATTAAATAAGAATTTAATTAAACTACAAACAAAGGTTACAATCCCAATTAACGGGCAATGGTTTGTTTGGATAGTTAGACCGTTATCAACATTCGTTATTTATTTGTGGTTTGTACATTTCATCATCAGGTTGACGCAGTACAGACTTGCTAGTCAGTGCGTTTTTATTATTTCTGAGGATATCAGATGAGTGACTGTACGCTATTATCTTTCAACAAAAACCCTCTTATTTTCCCAAATATTTTAAGTTAAAAACTGTATGTATGTTTCAAAATTCTTTTCAACAACAATGTATTACCTGTTGTATCTTTTATTTCAAAAATTATGGTAGAACTGTTTAAAATATGAGAATGTTTTTATTCATATATTTATGGTGCAATCATGATATTTATTAGGACCATGTGAAGTCTAGGGGATATGCCTCTACGGAGGTGACTCTGGCCAGTTAGGGAAAAGACTCATCCCGAAGACTTGGGTGACTATAACTGACTCAACGGTTCAAGGGACTGTCTGGGGCTTTCGGTGACCTGAACTGGAATCATCAGTAGGAAAAGACCATGCGCCACCACAGGTGATCCTGTTCGATGTTGGACCCAATGGGCCGATGCATCCCCGAGTTAAAAGAAGAGGCATTGATTACTATAATTACCCCGGATGTTGTTCCTGTTGGTTGGTTTCCCCCATTTTATTTTATGATCATATCGTACACTAGTATTATTATCATTATTGGATATTATTATGTCATTGGCATAGCTTTATATGCGAGGATTTGTTTATAGACTTTCTGCTGTCCTGACTGAGATTTTGTGAGTGACTCGTCGTGTTAACGAGATCACAAGAAAAATAAATATAAATATAAATATTTTGAACTGTAAGAAGTTTGGATGGTGTGATCATCCCATTTATCTATATTGCATATTATTGTCACGATTATGTTCCTCTTATCTGCATATCTTATACCCTATTTTAGAACTGTATCTTATTATGCGTACATCATTCACCAGTATTGCTAATGTAGTATTTAAATATTTCAGGTTTTCAGTGACGAGGCATGGAATTAGACTCGAGTTCTGCAGGAGATCCGTCATACGACCTCTAAGAGCATTTCATTTGCATTTATCATGTTCGCTTCTACATCTAAATAATTTAAACATTTAATTATTTAATTATAAATTATTAGATGACATTATTATTACGATGTTATGGGTTGTTTTATCCCAGTTTATGGATATGAAATTTGGATGGGCGTTTAGTCCCATAAATTAATTTATGAATTTTAAATGGTTTGAAACTTGGAAAATGAATAATAATTAACATACATTTAGCTAATTTTCATGGTAGGCTTTCTTAGTTCAGTGGGCGAAGGCCAATGATCCATGGCCGGTCACAGCTTCAAAATTGGGGTGTGACAGAGATTGTCTTTGTACCTAGCTTTGTTGTTACAGCATGTGGACACCATTATATATGTGTCTAACACGCGTGGGTTGGTAAGAGTTTCATGGTAGAGATGAACATTCCTAAGATGATGTTGTTGTATGCATATGAAAAGAGATGCTTTCCCTAAAAGTTTATGTGTAGTCATAAATGAGCTCTAGAGTTGAGATAAGGTTTGAGCCAGAAGCAATGAGGATTCTCATTTTCTTGTGTAAAGAATAGAGTATTCTGATGGAGTGTCTTTTGCACCTAAACGGCGAGTGAGGAATGAGTATGGAGTATCCCGACAAGCGGGATAACCTGATAGAGCCGATCAGATGGCTAGAATCTTGGAAGTTATTACCCGATTGACGAAGACCAATACCAGGATGATTAGTATGTAAGTGGGAAGTAGTGATAAATCTCTGGTAAAGCAGTTCAAGGATCTTGGAGCCAAGGAGTTTAATGGGATGATTGATCCTGTAGAAGCTGAGTGTTGGATGGACAATGATGTGCGCATTCTCGATAGGCTTGGATTAGCCGAGGATGATCAAGTTGATCACATTACCTCTATGTTTCGAAGTGAGGCTTACAATTAGTGGGAGGCAACGAAAAGGTTGATCAAGTTGCTTCTTCCTAGAGTGGAGCCCCCAGTGCCACGAGAGATTTCTTGGACTCACTTTTTGAGGGCGTTTGATGATCAATACAAACCTGTATTATATAAGTATGAGAAAGAGCAAGAAGATATAGATCTGGTTCAAGGGAAGATGAGTATGGTGGAATATGAGTTGAAGTTCATGGAGTTATCGCGGTATGTGCCACAGTTGGTTCATGATGAGGAATCTATGTGTAGAAGATTTCAAAATGGGCTGGACTACTCGATCAGAACTAAGTTGATAGTCTTAGAGATCAGTAGTTATGCGAGTTTGGTGGACAAGGCATGGATGATAGAGAAGGATGAGAGTGAAGTTGTTGGTAGACACAAACGGTCCATGAAGAGTATTCTTGGAAGTTCTTTGGAAAGTAGAAGTGAGAGGAGCTATCCTAAGAGGAGTGGACAAGAGTCTCAAGTCTCTCATCATTAGAGTTACCAGTCAATAGACAAAGTTTTGGGATGTGGAAATGATCAGTTGAGCAAAGAAGCATCAGACGGAAGCGGTAGAGGTTCGGGTTGCTATAGATGTGGAGCATCCAGACATTTTGTAAAGGATTGTCCAATTCTGGAGAGATGTGTGGTTACATGTTACCAGTATGGAGAAATGGGGCATATATCTACGCAATGTGTACAACAAGGAACTCTTGTAGCATCATCAGTGGGAAGCAAGAAGATTGTGGATTACAGATCGTCTATTTCAAGGAAAGACAAAGGAAAGGAAGGAAAAGATACGTTGATTGTGTATTATTTGGAATTGATACATTTATATCCTGGGTGCGCAAAAGAGATGATAAGCGAAGTGAGATGCTATAATCTTTGGAGTTTTGCACAGTGTTGTGTGAAGATATGAGGAAAGTGTTGAAAAGGAAAGGATGAGGTGTTGAGAAGTTTTTCACCTAAGGAGTAATAGATACGCTTAAATTTTGAGATGAAATTTCTTTAAGGAGGGGAGAATGTAACATCCCGTATTTTCTCAAGAAAATCATAAAAGATAATTAATACGGTTTAAGGTCGAAAGAGAGACTTTGTTTGGTTTACGGCCAAGAGAAAAGATGAAATTAAAAATATAAATATAAAAAAGATTTAATTCTTTAATTGAAACAATAATGAGAATACATCTTTATATTCTAAATTAAGAAGGACTAAAGTGCATTTTATTGCCAAAGTAATTTTAATATCAAAAATCAGAATATATGCATTGGAGGGTTAAGATGTGCTGAAGTAGAGTTGGAGTTCTTTGGACAAGGGGAATGTCTCATGGGATTAAACCCCAAACCCATGTGTTGTCCCATGACTCTGTGCTTCCATCATTACCTGGTGGGGAAGTGGTTGGGTGTCTAAAACCCCTTTCTCTCTCTCAGACTGCAAATCCCTCTAGGAAGAAAGTCTAAGATTTTTTTCTCAAAAATTATGTGTTCTAGAGAGGGAAAGAGAGAAAGAAGGTAGTTTGAGGAGATTTACGGAGGAAGAAGATGTTGATGCTAAGAGTGAGAAGAATCCCACACCAAAAATCGAAAGAGGAGAAGAATGAGCGTTGAAATCCCTAAAGCATTCTTGGAGTTATAGACCTGTAACACCCTGCTCCCGAAAGGATAAATAATCCTACTCGGAGGGGTGCCACTTCAGCTTCCTTTTATCTCACCAAATATCGATGGGTAATTTCCGTACAAAATAATTTCCATTCATAACTTCATCCAAACGAAACATACAGCAAGCCTACCTTCACACATCTAAAACCACACCAAGAAAAATAGCATCGTCTCCGACTCCAAATACAAAAGGTAAAATCCTTCCAAAACAGGATACATAGCCTCACAACCCAAAATCTAAAAGATACAAGGTACATCTACTACTTCACTCATAACAACATAATATAAACATAACAGGGCATGCGACCGTACAACAAGACTCTAGTTGGCACTGTCGACCGACCTCTATCCCAACTTGCGATCTGCAACCACAAAGGACGTTACAGGAGAGTAACTGAGTATCATAATAAAGAGCGTAAACAACATAATATAAACATGCAGGTTTTGTACAGAAATGACATTAGCATTAAAATCAACCATTCATGAGAAATACGCTTATAATCCGGCTCACTAGCCTACTCATACATCTTTCCTCAGCCTGATACTTTTACTCGTAGTCCAAACACCCACACTATACAATACATAAGTAAACTTGGCCTTATATCTTATCTTACCTTATAAACTACGTATGTTCCCATTCATACACAATCACCCATCAACATGCACACACAAGGTACTATGATACATATGGGATAACTCCACACCAACTGTATAAATTAGCTTTATTAGCTACGACCGGCCCATCGGCTCACACTTCTTTAATATTCGGTCCATTGGCCCATCGGCCCATCATAGCATCTTTAGCTTCATTAACCGGCCCATCGGCCCACAACTTCTTTGTTAACTGGCCCATCAGCCTATGATAGCTTTATTAGCTATATCCGGCCCATTGGCCCATAACTTCTTCATTATCCGCCCCATCGGCTCATGATAGCCTTTTAGCTATATCCGGCCCATCGGCCCACAACATGTATGAAACGCCATACTCATGTTCACATACACAACACATGCACCTTCATATACATATTACACTTTCCCCCGTGCACGTTATACACGCACTCACATGCATAATTGGCACTAAGGCCCAACCACATTTTCATGGTAAAATTAGCACATTTAGTTCAATCACCCATAAATGGCTTAGATGCCTACAATCGGCACTAGGCCTTTAACTCGTTAGAAAAGTGTTATTAGGTTTCTTAACCCATGGCTCAATAGCCTTCCACATGATAGGTTTATTCACAACA
>JAUTBS010290811.1:0-10956 GCA_032361285.1 Aequorea victoria
ATAACCATGTTGAACGACTTGTTGCTCCACTTATTGTACACCTTCACATGAAGCATCTTAACAATAAATGCCAACACGGTCTTATTGCATCCCGGATACACTTTACGTTGAGCATCATTAAATAATTTTTCAAAATTCTGAGTATCTTCCCCCTCAAAACTATCAGGCAATTCATTAATGTCGTCATCAACGAGGCCCCCCATGTAAATTTGTTCTAACATTTCAGGCAATTGATCATCGTCTTCGGCCACTTCCCCAGGAACTCCATCTCTAATACATTCAACATCGTCGCGGTTCTCATTATTCGGTACACGAGAGTGATCCATGGGAACAGATTCCCCATGGTACAACCAAGTTTTGTATGAAGGCGAGATTCCTCTTCGGATCAAATGAATGCTAACAACATTACTACTATGTTTTTCTTCATTCAAACAATCAACACACGGGCACCGAATCTCATCATGTGGTCCTATATTTTTCATTGCAAATTCAATAAACGACCTCACCCCTTCTTTATATTGCATACTTGTTAATCTATTTTTAATCATCATCCAACTCTTGTCCATTTTTTGTCACCTGCAAATTTAATTCACGACTGTAGATATCAATGAACAGTTACTGTTTATTTATTTTCTTGAAAATAGAATCATATTAATTTTTTATATATTTTTAGCCAAAACAAAAAACAAAAGGAGAACTATTTTTTTTTTGATAAACCAAACGCAAGACAATAAGACTACAATAAAGTAGTAAAAATATATAATGAAAAAGAATCAACAAACTTAAGCAGTAAATTACATACATACATAAGTATAGGCAGAGAGAGAGGTATTGGCTTACAGGTTGCAGGAGAGATGGTGGAGGATGAAAGAGAGAGAGGCGATTGAAATTCAGAGCAAGAAATTGAGGAGGAAGAGGAGTAGAGACCGGCGGAAGCAAAAAGGCTAATGCGCTTCTAAAGATAGAGAGATGGCTTACCAACAGGGGAGGGCATAGGGTGAATGGTGGTGCAGTAGAGGGTGCCAACGGTGCAAATAAAAAATGATCAAAGGATAATGAAATCAAACGACAGAGAGAGAATAGCGGTGTACGTTGTTCGCTCCGGTTGGATTATCAGCAAGGCCGTGGAGGATGCCGGCGGTGGCTTGTGGTGCAAACGGTGAAAGCTTGAATTAGAAAGAGAATGAGATTGCGACACTGTTGAAGACGGCGACGACCGGAGAAAAACGCAACTCCTGCACACTACACCTACTCGAGATTCCCATCTGGTCTGACACTAACAGCCCACAAATATTTTAAGAAAAATCGAAGACATAAAAAGTGACATGGAAAGAGAGAAAGAGACATACCAGACGTCAGAGAAATAGTGGGAGCAATCGCCGGAGAAGAGAGGCCGCAAGTCGCTAAGGCACAATAACGGGGAAGAAGGAAAAAAAATGTGCAATTTTGAAGTCGCTGACTCGCTAGGGCACAGAATGGGGAAGAAGGGGGAAAAGTATCTCCAATTTTTCAATGATGGGAAGATGGAGATTAAGAAAAAGTATCTCTAATTTTTCCAATTTTTCATCTTTCCCACAAAAATTTGGTCTTTCCCACAAAAATTTGGTTTTGGAGCTAAACTTTGAGCGACCAAATTTAATATTCCTAATTCCAATCCCTAATTCCAAGTCATAGGTGTACATCTCCCTAATTCCAAGTCATTCACATCATCTTCTTATTTCAAATGTAATGTAAACAATGATATAAAACTAAAAAAGAAAATGTTAAAATTAAAAATCACTACTCCCAATATCATTCATTTTTTTACTTGTCTTGGTATCAAATATTAAAATATTAAATTTAAATTTAAGAAAAAATACAAAAATTTAAATATATTATTTATTATTTGGTTACTATTATTGTGAAATTGGGATTAAAATATTAAATTTAAATTTAAGAAAAAATACAAAAAATTAAATATATTATTTATTATTTGTTTACTATTATTGTGAAATTGGGAGTGTGTTATTAAAATGCAATATTTAATCAATTGTACACATTAAGCCATTTTTTACGATTGCCAGCAAATCATTTGGCGACCAAATGTCAAATGGTCGCCACCGAACCTTTTGCGCGACCAATATTTATTTAGTCGCGAAGAGTCACATGCATCAAAATATTTTCCCGCCTTTTTTTCATTGGCGCCAAAAAATTCGGTGGCAAAAAGTAAATTTGGTTGCCAAAAGTAAGTTGTAGCGACAAAAATATTGTGGTCGCCAATTAATGAGTTTTTTGGCGACCAAACCTTAGTCGCCAAAAGGTATTCACCAATTTTTCATTATACGACTAGACTTTGGGCGACTAATATTAAATTTGGTCGCCAATGATTTTGTATTCAGCGACTAAAATCAATTTTAGTCGCCAAAATTAGTCGCTAAAAGTGCATTTTCTTGTAGTGAAGGCATGTTCAAAACACATCATAGCAATATGATATAAGCATATAAAGGTTGCCAACAAATCTCTACATTATTTGTTCTTCATTTAATGTCCTTTTAAAATGTCCATAGAACAAGGTATTCACTACGTCCATAGTCTCAAAGTCCTTAGTCCATCTTCATTTATTTTTGTCCACCTTTTTTATCTTGGAGAAGAGATGAGTTTAAGAACATGTTATTATGGAAGAAATAAAAAGTTCTAAAAGATTCTTACAAGTTGGTTCTTGATTTAGAAAGGAGGGGCTTGGCTCTAATATACACTCCCTTTTTTTCCTTCTCTTTTTTCATCTTCTTTCTTCTTCTTCCTTCTTCTCCTTCTTTTTCTTTCTTTTTCTCTCATTCTTAAAGGGGCTGCCGAACCACTAGGGGAGGGTAGAGAGAGAGTGGAGTTGGGAGAAAAAATGGAGAGGAAAGACTTGGAATTGGTTGCTATTTATAGGTAAAATTTTAGGATTTTAGGAATTAATTAAATCAAAATCTCATAAAATTAGTCATGTTAATGTCACTATTTGAGCACTATTAGGGTACCCCAAATAGTTGATGGGAATTAGGGAGAATGATGACAATTTGGAGAAAAATGCATTAATTTTTTTTTGAATAGTTTTCTCTCATAATTTAATTAATCTATATATTCTTATATTCTTGAATTATATTTCAGTGTATAATTATCTCCTACAATAATTTAATTAGTATATAAATGAATTTGAAATGTGTTAGAATGATTTTAAATGCCAAACAAGACTTACTTAAAAATTAAGCAAGCATCCCATCTTAATTTTCTATTTTTTTAAAGTAAATCAAAATTTGTCACATCACTCAAACACCCCCTAGGGGCTGCCGGCCAAGGTAGATTTTGGTCTTCCAAAATTAATTTATATTTGTATTTTTATAATTTAGATAATTGGTGTGGGTCCCATTTTAATATTTGATTAAAAATTGAACTTTTAGTTTATTTCCAAGACTTAGTTTATAAAATGGGTTAATTTTATTTAATTGGGCTTTAAAACTAAAATTTAATTTATTAACTTAATTAATGAGTCAATGGGCTTGAATTATCATGTTGAACTTTAGTCCAAATTCCCATGTTTGCCTGTTGATCTAGATGCCCAAACTTAATTCTTTAAACTTAACTTAAATTTAATTACGTTCTAAGTTCAAGTCTTTATTTACTTAATACTTTTGGTGTTGAACCCTTAATCACACTATTAGGGTTTATGAGAATTTAAATTTTAGGGTTTGAACACTCATTAATTCAATTAGGGTAAAATTATGCCTAGGTTAAAGTACCAGTGAAAAATGGGTCTTTACATAGGATACATTGGTCATGGCGTGGCCAGGGTACAGAAAAAGAGTGGCGTGCTCTGCTTGAAGGTGGTGTGCGCCTGATTGGGTGTTTTGGTGTATTTCTTGGACTTTCGGACTTGCACGGAATTTTCTTTGACCTCATCATCGGAGGCAAAATGGATAAGCATATGAGCAGGTTAGTCAAAATTGGGGTATCTACAGGCACAAAATCCTCGGAAAGACCTCTCGGTTGGCTGGTTTGGCTCCCCATAAAGGCTCGTACGACCTTCTCCCATGGTTCGTCGCGCTGCGCTATTTTCCAAACTCTAGCCGTCATGCCCAATCTTTTTGTTTCTCCCAGCTTTGGAAACAATCCTCTTTGCTCGGGATTGCCCCCTTTGCAACCTCTATATAAAGAAATCAAACATAAAACGAAAAAAAAAACTTTGATATCCAATTCTTGAGCCACAAAATCCTAATCTTCTTTTTCTCTCTCTAAAAACCCTAGCCATCACGCTTAGAAATTCTAAAAAAAAATTAGAACTTATCTAAGTCTTTCATTCAAGAACACAACCTATTATCACGTCAATACTTCAATTCAAGAGCCAGGACGATTGGGTTCTCAACGTTAGATTCAACAAACGAGCGTACCGAGGGCAATTTAAACATCATACGGGCAATTATTTCCATATTTTCATGTCAAATGTATTATTTTCTATTCTTCATCTATTTGTTTCTCCATCAACGTTATTTGGGAATCAACCAAAACATTCAAACGTTCTTCGAGAATAAGAACACTTAAAGTTTTAATAAAAAGACTTTTTTTTAATAAAAATATGTAGAAAAACGTTCATTTAGACGAACTAACTTTTTGATTTCAAAATAATAAGAATATGAAGGTTCCATCTTAAGTTAGATAGACCGTTCATATTCGTTTATATTTTTCTCTTTGTTATCCCATCTTTCTCTTACTTGTCCTTTTTTTATTTTCTTCTTATTTTATTATTTCGCATCCTTGTATCATTATACGTCATGAGAAATATAAATATTTTAAAACCTAAATAATACTTGACGAATTACCTACCCTCGTTTCGTATTTGATTTGGTTCCGTGTTTGGGAATGATGTAATTTAATAGAATAATTGCGAGCAGCGGTCCGAAAAATATGTTTAGAAATTTAAAATATTCATATTATGTTTTATTTTCTCTTATTTCTTCTTTTATGTTTGTTGTAATGCTTGATTTGTCGATGAATGTGATTTGTGTAAGTGGCGAGATGCCGACAATTTTATTACGCGTTTAAGGCCTAAAATTCCTCAAAATCGTAATTCCTTTGTCACCAAAAAAAAGATGAGGATTTTTGTTTTGTCCAAATCAAATAAATGACTTTCTAAAAAAACAGGGTTTCTTTTTCTTTTTTTCTATTTTATCACTAAAAACCATTCCCTTCATTTTTTTAAAAATAATGTTTCCCTTTTTTAAAGGGATGACACTTTCATTTTTAAAGAAAAATCTTTTTTTATTTTTTTATAAAGTAACCAAAACAAACAAAAGGGAAGAATGGACTTTTTTATAAAAAAAATAATATTTTAAAGATTATTTATAAAAATAAGGGGATGTTAGCCCATCACCTATTTTTAGGAATTTCACCAACCAAATAAAGAATAAATAATTTTTTTAGAACTTTTCAAATTAACCTTTTTTTTATTTTTTCATTTTGAAAAACCCTAGAGGGGACCACTTGGTCCCACTCAAGCCTTAGGAATCATTTTTAAAAAAAAAATAACACCAAAAATTTTATGATTTCCCTTTACACGGATAAAATATCCCTATTGAAGGATGGGTTATTCAAATTCAAAATTATCTAATCTCCGCCATTATTAAAATTGAATAAACGGGCATTCATGCACTCGGACCTAAATGAGCTTAATTATAAACATATGATTGATGAGTAGAGGCCAACGAAATTGCAGGTCGAGGTGGGTGTCTAATCCGTTCTCACTTCGTACCTTAGCCCCCGAGCCGAGTTCTTTGGTAATGAAAGGGTTAGGAGTTATCTAAATGGTGTTATTTGAAGAAACAGTTCTAGGACCTTAAAAACAGTGGCAACTCCTGTTTTAAACAAACCTACAGTTTTTTATCTCTAGCAACGTGGAAAATAAAAAATTATCATTCAAATTCTATGAATCTATTGACTCATTGCGTCAGATATAAGCTAGTAGATCATCAACTAATGGTTCGAGTGGGTATACATCGGGCTCAAGGGACAAAAATGTGAGTTTCGAGTTATCCGGTAGCTCCCTCAAAAGTAGCGCGTCCTATCCCGATAAGTCTTTCGTGTAACCTTTGAGTCTTCGAAACCGGCCGGTGCAAGGGCTTGTGTATTGGTTGGGTATCGGTTTGATTCAATTTAGTTCTTAATTCAGTAGCGCGTTGCATCCTTGCTCGGGTTTATGATTCGTTAGAGTTTTCACTATTTCGGTTCGGGGTTGAATTGGGAAGGGTTTTGGCACTCTTATATCTGGGGTCTCGGGTTTAGAATTCTGCAGGGTATTGGCTCTTTAGGTTGGGATCCTTTTGGCAGAGGTTTGGGGGTTTTATCTTTTTGATGCAATTTGGCAAAACTTTGGTACTTATAGATTCATGGATCCCAAATAAGAGGGGTGAGGCCTCCTATTTATAGATTTTAGGCGAGAAAGCTGGCAAAAGGCATAAGTTTCTTCTCAAATGTGGTGCGAGCTAGGGTTGAAGTGGCGTGCGTCATGTAGGTGGTAGCGCGCGATAGGTTGGAGGGGGCTTAGGACACCTTAACTTGGCGTGACCATGGGATTTTGAAGGGAAGTGGCTTGCGCCACTTGGAAGGTGGTGCACGCCTGGTTAGAAGGCTACACCGAGGGGCATTTCTAGTTTTTTGGGTATTTTGGGGTGTTCCTTGCACTCTCAAACTTTTACGGAGTTTCTTTCGATGCGACTTACGCATGCACTCATCATCGAGAGCAAATCGAATAAGCTTATGCGTGGGTTAGTTAAACTTGGGGTGTCTACACCCTTCGCTTCTCTCGCTCAGGTTTCTTCGAAGAAATCCTGAGTTCCTTTGATGTCGACCGAAGGCCCAATGTTTCTCTTTTTGGTTTAAGCCAGGTTTTATTACCCGCACCCTTTGCTCTTACCTGGGATCCTGAAGTCCCGAGTTCTTTCCTGTCGAGCTAAAACTTATAATATGCTCTCTATTATCTCTGATTTGCCGTAATACTATCGTTCTAGATTTTATTCCCTCTGCGAGTTCATCCCAGACCTCGATAACATCACGTTGTGATCGGATGAGTTCTCATCTATCCTCTATCTATTAGGAGGCATCATTCCTCTATTGAATCCTAGTGTTGCACCTGTGTGGACTAGATCACTGAGTGGATGACTTCAGAGATTAGATCTCGTCCCAACAAATGCAATGATCGTAGGAGATGATGATACCAATGTTTCCCTAATCTGAACTCTGGCAAAGATGCAAAGGGCTTTGGAAGGCATGGCCCTCACACTACAAAATCAGACGCTGGCCCAGGCTCAATGTCAAGTAGAGATCCGAGCACTCCAAGTCAATCAGGTTCTGCGGATTCCATAAGATGAGATTGTTGAGAACCGTGTCTAGGAGGAGAACCCGTATGGTGTAGACTTACCAGGAGCTGGACCCGTCGCCATTATACCTGCAGCTGCAGCAGTTGTAGCAGTCGTAGTAGATCCCGCCATAGCCCGAGAGGCCCTGCTCTCTGATAAGATTGATAGGCTGGAAGAATTTTTGAGAAAGGTCAAAGGGGTAGATGATTTGACGCTAGACATTAGAGGTCTTTGCCTATTCCCCGATGCCAAGTTGCCAAACATATTTAAAATGCCAGATATGGAAAAATTCGATGGCACCGGGGATCCCCGATTCATTTGTGCATGTATGTCGGTACTTTGGTCCCTATGGGAATTGACCACCAGCTGAATGCGCAATTATTCAATAGGTCTTTATGAGGGGCTGCCCAACGATAGTTTCTATCTCTAGAAGTCACCAGAACCAGGAATTGGGAAGACATCGCCACTGCGTTTGTCGGGCAGCACAGTTATAATGTCCTACTGGACGTAATCGCAAGGGAACTAGAAACCACCAAGTAGAATGTCAGGGAATATTTTGTACACTTTTTGACCCTTTGGAGCAAAAAGGCTGCAAAGATGACCAACCGACCGATAGAGAAAAAATAGGTCCGAATGGTGGTTAAGAACTTGCAATCCCAGTTCAGGAAATACCTGATCACTCAGCCGCTCATGGATTTTGAGCAGCTATTTGATGCAGGAATCCAAATTAAGGATGCCCTCCAAATAGTGGAGATTGAGAGAATAAAAGTCAGCCCAAGTCAGATACCTATGAGGCCTTATCAAAATCAGAAGCACTACCTAATCAACCAAGCCAGCAATAACCCTCCTCAAAATAATGTGTCAAGGGCCGTAGAAGTTAGCCTTCTTAACACGTAGCCAAGTCAGGCTGGCCCATCATTTGTATCCAAACCTTTGAGGAGGGTATTCACCCTACTAAGCATACCACTCTTCGTACTATTCCAAAGGTTAGTGGAAAGAAGGCACCTTAAGCCCCTCGACCCAATGCATCTCCTTGACCCGCTCCATTCAGATTCAACCATGGGCTGTATTGTGCCTACCATTAGGGGAATGGGCATGCAATCAATAACTGTTTGATGTTTCGGCATAAGATTAAGGATCTCATTGACGACAAGGTGATCCCGCCCCCAACATCAACCAAACCTAATGTGACTACTAATCCATTGTTGAACCACATGAACCCACCCCCTCGGAATCTGAACTATATCCATACCATTTTTCCTTGCTATGATCTTAGTATCTACATATTCCCAGAGGAGGCCGTCAGACCAAGTCCACCTCTCCCGTAAGAGAATTCCTTAAGCTCTCTAGATGCAAAAGGGACGTTATATGTGGAAGAAAATGACCTGGAAGAGCTGGAGGAAGCGGAGGAAATGATGGAAGAATGGGACGACATGATTGAAAATGGAGAAGTGCATGTTGAATTTTCCTTCTATAACCTGGACATAGATACCGGCAATGACGATTGGCTCTCTTCGAAAGAGTCAAAAAATGGAGGCGCAAACAGTCATTCAAAAAAAAGTAATGGTTGGAATAACCCTGATAAGGATGACCTTTTTACTTCTGGTACCCAATTAGAAAATAGTGTAGAAGACACATCAGAACCCAAAAAAGAATCAAAGGGGGCATCAAGGAATAGTAAGAGTGGATTAGATCCAGACTCGGAGTCAGAACCCGAGAAAGAGTGAGAAAGTGAGGTTGAAACCGAGTCTGAGAAAGACCGAGAGCCAAGTGAGAAAAAAAAGGAGACGAGAGCAGGGAAGCTGAAAATGCCATGGGAATAGGCCCATTGATAATAAAAGTACAGAGAACAGGGACGACAAGGAGAATGCCAACCCCAATATCACATATGAAGAGTAAAGAGGCCTCTTAGACCACTTTGTTCTTGATAATGACATTTGGGGGGACTACTCAGGGCCTGGCAAGAGTTGGAAGGCCGAAGAGCTATAGGTAGTAGACGAGATCAGTCAATGAAAAGTAGAAGAAGGAAAAAGAACAGGGTCAGACTCCAGGAGAATGCCCGAAAACTAGCACAGACCACCTAGTAACCGACAAAGGAAAATAGAAGGCAGAGGAAGATGAATTGTGGGAGTTAGAAGGGCTAGACCTATCGGAAGTCAACACCGCCACAGATCTATGGGATGGTTTGGGGGATCCCAAAAGGAAAGTTGAATACTTAACAAGGAGTAGAAGACACTTTAAACTAACATACCTAGAGAGAGGTGAGGCTAGTCAACCAACAGTGGAAGCCAATGAAGAAGATGATGTTGTGCTGAAAAAGCTCAAGAAAATCTAGGCTAACCTGAGCATTTGAGGGCTATTGATAGCATCCCATAAGCACAGGCAAGCTATTCTTGATTTGAATTTGAATTTGATAAAACAACGGCTATTCAAACTTTGATGATTGGGGAGTAGTTGTATATAAAACTTTAGGCGGTAATAATGATGGGCAAAATATCATATTTCCTAGGCCTAGGGCTTGAAAAAAGTCAAAAAGGCCTAACTGAACCGATAGATGTTCAGGGCAATAGCCACACCTTTGGTCTGGGATACGATCCCACAGTCGAGGACTATGCTAAGAAAGCAGAAGAAGGCACGGGCCAAGAGAAGCGGGAAGACATACCTCACCCTGATGCCATCCTATGGGTCTCTCAACAGGAAGTTTGTGAAGAAATGAGAGGATTTTCCTTTCTATAGATTCCTAAAACCGTGGATTGATGAGGAGTCTAGGCAGAAGACACCTGGGTTGGAAATATTCTTCTGACATCAGCTGACAGACAACGAGCCCGAAGAGGACGAGATGGAGGACGAGACAGATGACAAGGGTAAAGCTAAGGAGATGTGCAGGCGAGACTGGATTGAAGGTCTAGAAGAACTCATGTTGGGGTCGCTCTTTGAAGAATGAACGACTTTAATACACGCAAAGAAAGACATAGAGGCGATCACCATGCTGAGCAGCGATGCGCCAGTCGACTATTCTGGCCTAATAGTGGATGAGGGAAGCGTTGTAATAGATAACTGGACTTATGAATATAATGTGTTGAATGGTATAGATAGTGAATCAGAGTCCGAGTCGAACTCGTCTGCATCTATAGGCATAGAGTCCAGTGGTGAGAGTACACTAAACACCCATCTGTTAGGGTGCCTCGATCTTCTATTTCCTCTCAATGCATGTCAAAGTCTGTAACATTCTCTATTGACGATAATAATAATATGGAGAACTATTCTGGTTATCCTGTTGTACTTTCATTTGAATGTTTAAATTCTGACTGTAAAAATGGTTTTAATGGGGCCGTTCCCCGAGAAATAAAACTTTTAGAGCTATGGTTTTCTTTTTCTTTTCTTCATCTTCATTGTCAACTCCTTTCTTGTTTAGCTCATGAGTCATGAGATTTCCGAGGATCTCTTCCAAGCTAAGAGTGGTGAGATCCTTTGCTTCTTGGATTGCCGTCACTTTGGCTTCCCAATGAATGGGTAAGCATCTCAATATTTTTCGCACCATCTCTGCATTTGAATACACTTTTCCAAGAGATTTTAACCCGTTAAT
>JAUTBS010290922.1:0-10956 GCA_032361285.1 Aequorea victoria
ATGCTAACTTTGAATAGATCTTCCACCGGCTCTCCTCTTCGGACGAGCTCTTTGTCTCAAACCTCGACTGTATTGAGGGTCAGTATATTTTAGCTTAGGCCCTTTAAGGGAGGTGTTGTAGCACTCTCGGGCGGTGATCTGGTCGGCTCTTAGTTCTGTCACTCCATGTTCGGTCGGGTACTTGAGCATGAGATGGTATGTTGAAGTCACAGATTTTAGCTGATTGAGGGCTAGTCGTCCAGGATGGCATTGTAGGCCGATGGACAATCTATCACCAAGAAGTTGACCATCTGGGTTGCCTGTCTCGGGCTAGAGCCGATCGTAAGGGGCAATTCGATAGACCTTAGCGACTGTATCTTTTCCCCAGTGAACCCTGCTAGGGGCGATCTAACCTAGTGTAGTTTCTCCCGGCCTATGTTGAGCTGATCGAAGGCGTTAAAGAACAGTATGCCGGTCGAGCTACCATTGTCCACTAGGATCCTGTGCACCTTGTAATTGGCAAGGACCATGGTGAAGATCAGAGGATCGTCATGTGACTGTTGGACTTCTCGGGCATCGACTTTGGAGAAGGTTATAATCTCCTCAGTTTTTGCAGCTTTGCCCGGTCGGTCAGTCATACAGACGTCACTGGGACCCTCGGTCCTGAGGCGCCTGGAGTGGGCTTTTCTGGAAGAGTCGCTTTCTCCTCCCCCAGCGAATCCTCTGGAGATCACTCGGACCTCTCCCGCAAGATTCCTGTCTTGATCTCTAGGGGCAGTGGTGGCCTATCCTGTTGGCCATGAGGATTTTCCTAGTTTTTCCGACTGGCTAGGAACTTGTTGAGCATTCCTCTCTGGATTAGCGCCCCAATCCGCTCCTTTAAGTCGAAGTAGTCTTCGATGTTATGGCTGTGATCTTTATAGAAGTGGTAATATTTGTTAAGATTGCGATGGCTCGGTTGAGCCCTAAGCTTTTTTGGCCATCGTAGCTCGGGATCATCTCTGATATGCAATAAGACCTGCTCGACATAAGTACTCAGGGGTGTATATTTCTCGAAGCGACTGGTCGGTATCCTGGGCCGTTTGGAGTTGGCCTAACCGTGTTATAACCAGTCTGAGTCTCGAGACTATTTTGGTCGGTCAGTCTCTTCTCACTTTCTCCGGTCAGTGTTCTCTATGTGCTCACCTTTCTTGGTTGGTTAAGGGGTTTGGTATTCTCAAGCATTCATAGCGTCCTCGGCTTTCATGTGCTTCTGGGCTTTCACAATGAGCTCAACCATGCTAGTTGAGAATGCCTTTGCAGCGAGAAGAGAAACTTTGTGAGTTGGAGGCCACCCATGAACGTTGTCAATGCCACTTTATCATCGATATCGTCCACCTTGAGAGCCTCGGTGTTAAACCGAGTCACGTAGTGTCGTAAGGTCTCGGTTTTTCCTTGCTTGATGTTAAGAAGGTAAGTGGCCGGTCTCAAATGTCACTGGCCACCAATGAAGTGTCCCATAAACATCTTTCTCAACTTGATGAACGAGGAGATGGGCCTGCCTTTTAATTTGCTGAACCACACGCGAGCTGACCCCTTCAGAGTGGTCGGGAAGGCTCGACACATGATTTCGTTTGGGACTGCATGCAGGTGCATGTATGTCTTGTATGTTTTCAAATGGTCCAGTGGGTCTTTCAGCCCGTCGAAGGCGTCCATCTATAGCATCCTAAATTTATATGGTAGGGGTTCGACCATAATGGCCGAGGAGAATGGTAAGTCCGTTCTTTGGACGAGCTCGTCGATAACCACTGCAGTTTTTCCCTTCATAGCTGCTATCACATTATTGAGTTGATCATTAACCTCTCTAAATTCAACCTCTATAGCAGTGGAGGCTTCAGTCTTCTTGGGCTGGGTGCCTTCGGCTCGTCTGGGAGCTTGGTTTCGGTTATGAGGACGAGCCCTGCTCTTGGCCATGTCTTCATTCTCATTCGGCTCCTCCTTCTCTGGGCCTCACCTTTGGTCATCAGGTTGTTGGCGGACTGCCGGGATGAGGGATCCAAGGAGGGAGAGGAAGAACAGGTAGGAGTCGGGTTTGTTCGTCGAGTCTTTGGTTGATGGCTTGGTTCTGATGAACTAGGCCTTGGATCAGTTGAGTCAAATCCCTCAGTTGTTGCTCGACGTTAGGTGGTGGATCCCAATGGGGGTTGTTCTGGCAATGATTTCCTTCGGAGGCCATGGATTGTGTGGTAACCATTCAAATTATTAAATACTGGGGAGAGGAACAATGATCAGTCATTCCCACAGACGGCGCCAAATGTTGGTGTCTAAATCTGGACGATTCTCTTGTGATCGGCTGAGTGGTCGGTAGTGCCCCCGCAAGTTGCTATAAAGCTGCTCCTTCCTCTTGGCTATGATCCTGAAAAATGTTAGAACATAAACACTAGTGGGGTGTCGGCCTATTATTCTCCGATGCTAAAGTTAGCGAATAGGCAGTAGAATAACTATGAGCAAATGTAGAACTGTATGTAGAAGTGCGAGGAATAGCGTACCTTTGGAGTCTGCAGGTGTTTCTTATTTATAGAGATATCATGGGAATGGATACCTGATCTTCTGTGATTCAACGAGATCTTCTCTGACCCGAGCAAGATTCTCGAGACTTGTGTTGATCTGAGTGGTATCTTCGGGATACTTGGTGATCCGATCCCTAATATGTCGCTAAGACATCTGTTCGGAGTGATCTTGGGCGAGATTATCAGCGTTCATTTCAGAGTCCCTCTTTATGGGTGCTCCTTTCAGTCAGTCGAGCTAACCGAGCAAGTGATCCGTCCGAGTGTAGAAACTAACTGGTTGCTTCTGGTCAGCCTTTGGCCACTACTAAGGGATTTTCTCTCGGTCGGTTGGGATGTTGACTTCTCCTGCACAACTTGGTTGGGTTTTGATATTTGATCATACACCATTCGGTCAGCTTGGACTGACAGAATAATTCATACTCATCAAGACCGATCAGGAGAAAATCTCTTTCATCACAGACCGGGGCATCTACTATTACCAAGTGATGCCTTTCGGCCTTAAGAATGCTAGGGCCATCTACCAGTGCCTGGTCAACCTTATATTCAGAAGATAGATCAGTCAAAATGTCGAGATTTACGTCGATGACATGCTGACCAAAAGTAAGAAAGCCAGTGATCACCTCAAAGACCTCGAGAAAACCTTTCAAACACCACACAACTTTAGCATAAAGTTAAACCTAGCTAAGTGTGTATTCGGTGTGTCAGGAGGAAAATTCCTCGGGTTCATGGACAGAAAGCATGGAATCAAAACTAATCTTGAGAAGATCTTAGAAATTTTGGAGATGCAGTCCCAAAGACGATAAAAGAAGTACAGAAGATAACTGAACGGTTGGCAGCCCTGAACCGATTCGTTTCAAAGGCAACCGACCATTACACTCCATTCTTCAACATCCTAAAGAAGGCATTTGAGTGGACAGAAAGCTGCGAGCAAGCTTTCACAAACCTTAAGGTGTACCTGACCACCCCACTGTTGCTATCCCAAGTCGTGCTAGGAGAGGAACTCTTCCTTTACTTAGCAGTCTCAAAATTAGCAGCCAATTCAGCTCTCGTTCGCGAAGATGTAGGGGCAAGATCGGTGAGGTAGAATACAAAGCCGTCATAGCAGGACTCAAGCTGGCACTAGCAATAGGGCAAGATAGGTGAAAATCCTCAGCAATTCCCAACAAGTGGTCGGCTAAGTATAAGGCGAGTATGACACTCGAGAGGAGAGAATAAAATCTTACAAAACTATTGTAGAAGAACTCAAAGCCAAGTTCAACAAATCTTTGATCTAAAGGATCCATAGGGACGACAATCAAAGAGCCGATGACCTCGCTCAGCTAGCCTCAGCTCCTGAGGGGCAGATAGGTCGAGATATATTGACAAAGTACCTGAATCATCTAAACACAATTCAAGAAGAGACACCGAGCACAACGGTCAACATGGCACAGATCTATGTAATCTAGGCAGAAGACATCATCAACTTTCTATGAAGTGGCTAACTGTCAACCGACAAAGCCGAAACTGGAAAGGTAAGATACTGCGCAAGTAAATACGTGCTTATCGATGACATCCTATATAAGTGTGGCTTCTTGATACCTTACCTACGATTCATCTCGAAGTAAGAATCAGAGTATGTGATGAGGGAGGTATACGAGGGGATTTACGATAATTACTCAAGTAGACGGGCCTTATCAGGAAAAATCCCGAGGGTCGGTTACTACTGGCCCACGGTACAGAAGGACATAGAATAATTTATCAAGAAATGTAAAAAGTGTTAGAGATTCACAACTATCCCCGGATAGCCACCAGAAAAGCTCACGGTAGTCACTACCCCCTGGCCATTCGCCTAATGGGCAATTGATATAGTGGAACCATTCCCGATTGGGAAAGGATATGTAAAGTTTGTGATTGTAGCAATCGACTACTTCACCAAATAGGTAGAGGCAGAAACATTGGCAAAGATTACCGAGTAGAAGACAATAGACTTCACCTGAAAGTCGATCATATGTCGATTTGGGATCCCAAGGAGCATCATAACCGACAATCGTAAATTATTCAAAAATAAAGGATTTAGGGAGTTTTGTGTATGCTAGGGCATCCCAAATCGATAGTCCTCCCCTGTCTATCCACAAGCTAATGGGAAGGTCGAGGTAACCAACAGGACAATCCTAAAGATGATCAAGACAAAACTGGAGTCAGCAAAAGGCCTATGGGCTAAGGAGCTTCTAAATGTCCTCTGGGCGGACTGAATGACAATACGAGCTCCAATAGAGGAGACTCCATTTATGCTTGCTTTGGGAGTGAAGCAGTCATCCCAGTAGAGATCGTATTAACAAGCCACTAAACCTCCAGCTTTAACGAAAAAACAAATGACCGAGCTCTGAGAAGGTTTGGACTAGATAGATGAAGTTTGAGAAGCCTCAACTTTTAGAACAGCTGTCTACCAACAAAGAATGAAGAAATAATACGAAAAAAATGTCAGAAAAAGGGAATTCAGGATAGGAGACTTGGTCATTCGGAAGGTGTTACTCACCACCAAAGATCCCCGAGAGGGGAAGTTAGGACCGAGCTAGGAAGGACCCTACCACATTAAAGAATGAGTCCTATATGGGGTATACCGACTGAAAAATGCAAACGGTAAAACGCTTCCACGTGCATGGAACGTTGGGCACCTTAGAAAGTACTACCAGTAAGAACATGTAAATATCCTCAATTAAAGTATTCTTTTCTCTAATAGTTTCTACCTACTACTTTATGTTTTCTTTCCATAAAGAGTTTAACAGCCAGATCGCCTGGGGATCTGGTCGGTCGAAGAATGGTTAGATCACCGGAACCAAGGCCTTAAAGACTTCAAAAAAATTCAACAGCCACATCACCTGAGGATTTGGTTAGCCAAAGAGTAGTTGGATCGCCTAAGGATCTAACCGGGGCCTTAGAGACTTCGATAAAATTCAACATTCAGATTGCCTGAGGATTTAATTTGCCAAAGAACGATTAGATCGGTTAAGGATCCAACCAAGGCCTCAGAGACTTTAACAAAATTCAACAGTCAGATCACCTGAGGATCTGGTCAGCCAAAGAAAGGTTGGATCGCCTGAGGATCCAACTGAGACCTTAAAGACTTCGATAAAGTTCAATAGTCAGGTCGCCTAAGAACCTGGTCGGCCAAAGAACGGTTGGATCGCTTGAGAATCTAACTGAGGTCTCAGAGACTTCTACAAAATTCAACAACCAAATTGCCTGAGGATCTGGTCAGGCAAAGAACGGTGGGATCACCTGAGGATCCAACCGAGGCCTCAGAGATTTTGATAAGATTCAATAGCCAGATTGTCTGAGGATCTGGTTGGCCAAAGAACGGTTGGATCGCCTAAGGATCGAACCGAGCCCTTAGAGACTTTGAAAAAGTTCAACACCCAGGTCGCCTGAGGACCTGGTTAGCCAGAGAATGGTTGGATCACCTAAGGATCCAACCGAGGCCTCCGAGACTTTGACATAGTACAACATCCAGATCGCCTAAAGATCTGCTCGGCCAAAGAATGGTTGAATCACCTGAAAAACCAACCGAGGCCTTAGAGACTACTATAAAGTTTTACAAACTCAATCACGTTAGGCCAGTCAAGTGGTCGGATTGCTTGAGAATCCGACTGAGACACTAAAGACTTGGATAAGTTCTACAACCAGATTACTTCAGGATTTGGTCAGGTCAACCAACAGTCAGATTGCTTGAGAATACGATTGAGACGCTAAAGACTTGGTTAAATTCTACAACCAGATTACTTTAAGATCTGGTTGGGCCAATTAACTGTTGAATTGCTTGAGAATTCAATCGAGGCTTCAAAATAGCGGTGGGACTACTAGAAAGCCCGACCGAGACCTTAAGTGCTTAGATAAAATTAACAAAAAAGGAAAAAACCATCAAAAGTAAAGGATAATCAAGACATTCAACACTTAGTAAAATAAAAGTACAAGAGAAAAGTAAGGAGTCATTTGGACGAGGCCAAGGCATTCGAAAAGGATGTTCTATTCATTCGTCTAAAATAAAATTGTTTCTATAGAAAAGTACATAAAAATATAAAAATTACATGGAAGAAAGAAAGATTAAGGTGGTGGCAAGACGAGCTTTCTTTCCTTGGTTGATGGGCCTTCAGCCTCTTTATCGTTGTTCCAGAGGAAAGGAGAGAAGTCAATCTCCTTAAAGGCGGTAGTGGCTCGAGTCTTCATGGCATTGAAACCACTGATATAGTAATCAGTGGTCTCGGCGTTGAATTCTTCTGAGGCCTTGAAGCCCTCAATCGCTTCTTGCTCGACCTTTACCAGCTTGGCCGAGAGCTTAGCCACTTGGGACTGAGCCTTTACAACCTTTCTCTCCGCAACAGCTACCATGGCCTCCACCTCTCTGATCTTTGCCTCGGCCAAAGATTTTCCTTCTTGGCTGTTTCATTCTCAGCAACGAGACCGACCATCTCCTCCTTGATTCAAGTGGCGACCTATTGGGCCTCAGCCTTGGCTTTCTTTATCTCCTCGGCTTGCTTTAAGAGTTTGTCATGCAATGCAGAGGTCTTCTTACTCTCAGTAGAGACTAAGGCTTCGCGCTGATAGCACCGGCTGGACAGATGGATCGCCCGAGCACAAGCCTATGAATAAATAAGGAGATCATCTATGATGGAAAAAAGAAACAAAAATAAAAATGATAGAACTAAAAGTAAGAGCTTACCCGAGTAAGGTCAATGATCAGGTTATTGGTAATAGGTGTAAAACCCGGTAAAATCTATAACTTTTTAAATATTTATTGTTAATACAATAATTAAATTGATTAAGTAAAAATAAACTTGTTGGTACCTGAATCTGAATGGTTCGCTACAGATGTCTTTTTCCTGATTGAAGAAGCCGAATTGCTCGTCTATGTTGAAGTGGAAGAGCCTGCAAAAGGTCAGAATCTAGGCACTAATCGGGTACCGGCCTAAGATCCTCCGATGATTAAGTCAGTGGACTGGTAAAGGGAAAAAACAGAATGTAGAAATATGTTAGATTGTCAAAGAATGGCGTACCTTTTTCTTCCCCCTCCCTGCTCATTTATAGTGTTGGTTTAAACATGAGATTTTAGGGGGAATCCCATGATTTTCGGGATTTGCCCACGATCCTGGGGATGTGATAGATGTTGAATATGGAAACCACCCTATCCGGGCGAGGATTTTGGGATACGTGGTGATCTAGTTGCTAACTTCTCGCGAAGACAGTTGGCAGGAGTGGTCCTCGGCTGTATTAGCAGCGCCAATTTTGGAGCTGGCCATTATCAACATTCAGTTTCTCTGATCCGACCGATCGTGCCCATCAGCCCAGCTGACCGGGCTTGGGATACATCTGACCAGGCTCAGGTTTTGGGTGACCAAACTCGGAACTAGATCGAGTGTAAGACCGGGTCAACCTACTCGACTGTCACGCCTTTTTGGTCGGGAGTGAATGCTGTCGGAAAACCTTCTCGATCGCTCCTAGGTTTTGTCCTGCCGGTGACTGAGCCAGAATAGCCTGAACATGGTGTCAGAGCTTTCCACTCGAGGGCGTCGGCTTTTCCCGTACACACGCCTTAGTGTGTCAATGTCTGAATGGGCTATTGGGTGCTTGACTAAGGAGTACTCGGTTATACCGCCTCCCGGTCGGCCTCGACTGACCGTTTGATTCATACTCATCAGAGGCCCCCCATTCCCGAGCTGTACTTGCTTAGCGATAGGATTATTCTCGAACGGCGGTTGCACAGAGAACGAGGAGGTTTTTTGCAATTTTCGAGGTGACGAATCGGTCTGCCAAGCATCATGTCTCATTAAATGGTTGTCTTTTCAAACGCCAAAAGACGGCGGGCTGTTGGTATCTAGCTAACACGTGCTCCAATCAGGTCTGTCAGTCTCATTTCATCGGGTGGTCAAAATTTCAAAGTTTTACGGTCGTTGGATTGGGAAACTTTGTTCAATCTGGGCCGTTGGTCTCTGTACTACATATATATGCAAAAGGGGGGTGGTTTTCGCTCTTTACGTTTTCGAAGCATTCCTCTCTATACTCTCCTTCTTCTCCGAAGAATCCTGTCATAAGTTCCTCCGACGTCCTTCTCCATCTTCGGCAAGGAAACTCCAGCGTGCTTTTCATTCAATCGTCGTATTCTCCATTTTCATCCTAGTAAGTTCTCTCACACCCCTCTTTTTTTTCTTGGGTATTCTAGTTTCTTTGAAGGGCCAAAACTGGCTTCTTTGTGTTCTGAATTGGAACTCCTACCGTATCCTTGCTTTTCTCCTCTTTCGCCCTGGTTTTTTGTGAACTGGTTAGAGATTTTTCATAAAAAGTAATTTCGTGCTCCAGCCATCGAGTCCTTGGTTTTTCGATAGTCCCGTCTTTCATCTTACCTGTAGGGAGTCTTATACTATAGCTAGATTTTTTCTCCCTTTGGTCCGACGAGGTACAATGGAGTACCCCCAAGAGATCGCTTATTCTGAGGACAAGCCCTCAACCTCTGGTTCCGAGATCACTCTCTCGGTGCCTGGCTTGGCCGTTGTTCCCGCCCGAGGACAATCCTCACCCACCAGTGGGTGCAGCTCTAGCTCAATTGCTCGCCTTTTTGAGGAAGCCGATTAGGGCTTCTTAGCCGAGACCATTCCCTCCGTCTCCCGGGCCTTAGACATTGAACGCCTGCGTGAGCTCTTTTCTATCCCCACCACCGTAGTTTATAGGGTTCCCCATAAAGATGGCCGAGCGTGCTCTCGTTCGATCGGGGAGGTGTGCTTATATGAGCATGCCTTTTGAGCCGGTCTCCGTCTGCCCTTCCCTCCTATCATCAGAGAGCTGCTAGACTTCCTAGGCCTGTCTCCGGGCCAACTTATGCCTAACGCCTGGAGAATTCTTTTTGGAACCATCATCTTATGGGAGGAGGCTAGTGGGGGCCGATTCCATCTTATCGTAGAGGAATTCCTCTACCACTACCAGCCTAAGGAGAAACAACATGGGTGGTATTTCTTCCAATCTCGCTCGGATGACCGAGCACTTGTCATCGGTTTCCCCTCCTCCAACAAGCACTGGAAGGAGAGGTATTTTTTTATCTCGGGAGAGGGCTGGGAATTCCAGCCATGGGAGGAGGTCAGCCCCATACTCCCCGAACTCTTCCTTACTGGGGACGTCCCCAACCCGGGTATATCGCTGCTGAACCCGTAGTGGGGGAAGAGACGAAGACCCGAGTCAAAGCTGCAAGGGAGTTTGTGGGCGATAGATCTTTTGGAAACTTGGTGATGCCTCGAAAGTTGTGTACCTATCGGCTCAGCCCCGACTTCCCGAGTGAGCAGCCTTCCCCTTACCTTTAAACCAGATTGCCTTACTTTTTCATCTCTTTATTATGCTTTTTGGTACTTACTTTTGCGTTTTCTCCTCTCTTTTTTTTGGGTAGGAATTTCAAAGAGACCAAAAAAGGTGGGCGTCGAGAAGGTGAGGGCCTGGCTAGAAGGCAAAGCTAGGGCTTTCCTTGTAAAAAAGATTAACAAAATAGCCATCCCGGCCACTCGGGCTCGGGGGACCGAGGTGGTAGAGCTCGACAAGGACGAGCGTCCAACCAAAACTTCGGTCGAGGCCACTTTGGAGGCCGCATCATCAGCCATCCCCCTAGGCTCCATTGCCCCTGTTGTTGTCGTCTCTACTCCTACTCCCCCCGTAGGGACCGTAAAGGCATCGTATTTGGAGCCCTTTTCTTCGGCTCCTCCTGAGAACGCAATGACGAGCATCAACTTCGCCCGAGAGAGGATGTTCTCATTTGTTGGAGATCTTGGCGACCAACTCTCGGTGATGGGGAGTGCACAGATGGCCAAGGACATGTTCCTGAACATCACTTGGGTAAGAAATTTCGTCTTCCTTTTCTTTTTAAGTCTTCTGCACCTCATTCTTTCTTGAAGATAATAACTCTGACTTTTCTTTTTGGCCTTGCAGTCCTCTGCCTGGGCATTTCAGCTGGCCGGTCGGGCCACCCAATGCGAGGCCCAGCTTAGGGCCGAGATCAAGAAATCTTTGACACTCGAGTCAAAGAACATCAAGCTGACCGAGGGGATGGAGAAAGTGAGGGCTAAGCTACGAGGTATGCGAGCCCAAGTCCAGGAAGCGGAGGAGCTAAAAGGTAAGGCCGAGCAGGAGAAAAGGTCGATTGAGGAGAGGGCCGGGGAAAAGATTACCCAGATGGAGGCGGCGCTGACCGCTGCTGAGAGGAGGGCAACCTGTGCCCAGACCCAGGTGGACGAGGCTTTGGCTAAGCTAGCCCAGGCGAAGGCGGAGGCGGTCAAGGAGTACAAAGCCTTGGAGGAATTCACCATTGAGAACACTGAGTACTACGCCAGTGGCTTCAACGCACTGAAGGCTCGAGTTGTTGTGGCTTTCAAGGAGATCGGCCTTTCGGGCTTTGCTTGGGATGATGAGGAAGAATCCG
>JAUTBS010291033.1:0-10955 GCA_032361285.1 Aequorea victoria
CTCATGGTCGATTCTGAGACAACTTTGTAAAAGTTCCTGAGCTTTACTCTTTTTGGGTCGACTCATAAAAGAACTTGAGTTGACTTGTACCTTTGATAGTTTTGGAAAAATTCTGTTCTAAGGCCTAAAATAATGTTCTGTTTGGGAATTGAGTCATAAACCCTTATAAAACATTTGAAACATGGTTTTTCACCTGAAATAATTTGAAAACTCATTAAATATGAAGTCATCCCCATTCATGGGTGTTGACCACAATGAATTTAAATAACCAAACAAACTTTTTTGAGCATAATTTTATTAAACAATGAATTCTACTTTGCAACTTAATGTCAATGATCATTTAAGGCTTGTCTGAAGAGATTATTAATAAAATATTCAATGATAGGTACTCAAAATCATTTTAACTTATCAATGCATTGTTTGTTATTATTAAAATCAATTAAGGACATATTTATATAATCTTGGGGCTAATAGAGGCAAGTCGTATTCTGAAGGGGCGGTGGGTTTTTGGTGAGCACCGGTTGTTCCTAGATAGGTGGCCTTCTTTTGGAGGTTGTTATAGACCGGGATAGAGGGTGGCGCAACGTTGGGTTAGGGTGATGGTGATGGCCTTACCGGCACATTTTTGGAACCTAAGTGTTTTCAGAGCTATCGGTGACCCCCTTGTAGGTTTCATACTTTCATCAAGGTCGGTGAGGAAACGACGGCTAGAAGTCATTCACAATTTTTTGATTTTTAAAAATTAAAATTACATTTTGTTCAAATGTGTTTGCCTATTCAACCACATCTATTTTTTTAAGTAAAACATATTGTAGAATTAAATATATATGATTACTTTTAAATTTGATTTTTTTTTAAAAACAATTTAATTTTTCTTAAAAACATTTTAATTTTTTAAAATGTCATTGATTTAACAAAATAATTTATATTGCATAAGTCTACATTATGTAATTAGGTATATTATATATTTGTTTGTGCATAGCACGGCTTTTTAATATAATTATATTTTTTAGTGTAAAGTTGTTTGCTATTACTTAAAACATATGGTAGTAATGGCTTTATTTTAAATTGACTATAATAACTCATCATAAGAAGCACAGGTTTCTGCTAGTAACTAAATATATACAAAACCTTTCTCTCGGTTCCTTCATGTTTCTGACTGGGTGAGACTCACATTTTGCCAATCCAAATGACTAAAATGGTAGGGCAAAGACTTCAAGTTTTCAGTTGTCGTGGCTTTCTCTGAAAATATCGGAGATATATGAACCTACGAAGCACGGACACGGTGATTGAAAAAAAAAAAAATTAGGACACGGACACGACAGGAATACGTCAAAATATATATATTTTATTTATACATTTATCCCATGTTTATAAATGAAATATCCACAAACAAACAAAAATAAGTAATTATCCAAATTATTCAATACTTCATTCTAATAAAAGAAAATTCAATTGGAAACACATGTCCTATGTCGAAAATTAGTATTCTAATTATTATTAGATTCTCAAAAATTCTTTTTAAAATATCACTAGTCCCAATTGTGTCCCACTGCGTGCCCATATTTGGACACACGTGTTCGATGCAGTGTCTTGCATAAAAAAATAATAAAAATTAGGACACTTCTCGCCGTGTGTCCGACACGTCTCCCGGCGTGTCCGTGTCTGGCACGGACACGGAACCTATTTTAGTATGTCCGTGTTTCCTAGTACATGATACATCATGATATGTGTTTTTTAATAGATTCAAACAATATCTGACGACTTTGCATGAAAATATTGTAATGATTTTACCCTTAAAGAAGCATTTCTGAAGGTGCATTTCTGAAGGTCCAAGACCTATCCCCACAGTTTGTTTGGATTCCAACCGTACTCGACATCTTGTGGAGATATCAAGCTATATTCTCAATATTTGATTTGCGGTGTCGGGGACATTATTAGCATTGAGAATTAGTTGACCTTATGGCTCTAATTTGTGCTCCGTTTTGTTTTGGCAGAAAACGTTTTCCTGAAAAGTTCCATGGAAAATATTTTCTAAAAAAGTGAATTGTTTTCTTGTGTTTGGCTGACTTTGAAAATAAGTTCGGAAATATTTTTTATTGTCCGACTCACATTTAAATCATTAATATGTCACGCTTTAAATAATTTTATAAGCAAAAGAATTTATCCTCAATGTGAATAGTAGCCTTGGTGGTACCCACAGGCCTGTCGTGGCGGCGGCGGCGGTGGGTTGATAGTCTTGGTGGTGGTGGTTGCCCTCTTCTAGTCTTCGTAGTGGTGATGGTGGAGGGGTGGTGGGGGTGGCAGTGGTGGCGTGGTGGCAACACTAGTGGTTGAAAAATAACAGGAGCTATTTTCTTCTTCTTATTTTCTTTGTGCTAGGAAAATGAGAAGAAAATAAATAGATATTTGTCAAAACAATTTATTTTGCTTAGTTTCAATAAAGAGTAAATATTAGTAATTCTATTTCTTTTCCATTTTCCTTTCCCTTGACACTCCCAAACACAGCCTTAGAGGTGTAGTTATAGAGATAAATATTGTTGTTTGCAATGGATATGTGTTTCATTTAGCAATGTCTGAGCAACGTAAATCAAGTTAAGATGGATGGCCTATTGGATCAAGAGATGGGAAAAAAATGAAAGAAAAATCATTTCACAAATTCATGTGCAGATTTGACATTTGGAACTTTCAGTTTACGCTGGCCAAATTTGATGTGGAGATTGTGAGATCATATTTTGGGATTTTCTTTTATTTTTTTTTTTCCTGTGCATGCTCTGTGCACCCACGTATGCGCGTGCACTCATTTTCCTTCGTTTGAAGGACTGTTGTTTGAACCTTGTTAGTCTATCCTTTCTTATTGAAGTTTATTCTCATGATAAAAAAGAGTGGGGGAAATCAGGCGTAACGACACCATTATCTCGTAATCCAAGCTCACTGTCATCCATAGTAAGAAAACTTAGTACCGGTATAGTGGGTCCAAGTTTTATGATCCTGAACTTGGCCTCCATTGTCCATTAGGCTGTGTTTGGATTTTGGATTTATAGAAGATTTGTGGAGAGAATAGAAATCAATGGGAGAAGATCGAAAAAGAAAATGAAGTATAAACTAGTTTTTTTCTCTTTTTTGGTTGGGTTAGGAGAATGAGAAGGAAATGAGTTTATTTATTTAAAAATCTAGTTTTGCTTAGTTATCCATAAAAATTGAATATTCAAGTGTAAGTTTATTTCTTTTTTATTTTCCTTTACCTTGAGTCCTTGACATATCAAAGACATACGCTTTAACTTGAAAGAACCAAACAGGCAAGTTCAGCTCTGAAGAAGTTTAATGAGCAATATACATCACAGTTAGTAGTTGCGGTGGAGCGGGTGGAGGAAATTAAAAATCACTCTAGTCCCTGTTTATACCAGTTTTTCCTTCGCACATATTAATGATATATTTGTTCTAATTATCATTTTCTTTTTGTTCTGGCAGCTGTCAACTTTTGAATTTCTTGTTTGTTTATATACTGAATTTCTTTTTGTCTGATCTGTCTATTTAAACCTTGTGAACAGAACATGAAGCCAACTGATGTAACCCTAGAGAAAGCATTAGAGCTTTTGTTGGGTAAAGATGTTAAACAATGTGGCCGACCCAAGAGAAAACCGAAGCTTGAAGAAGCTATTGAGGCTATATAGGCGTGACATCTTATATTGGAGTACAAGTGATTTAATTGTCTTTACAGTTGGTCAGTATAGAGGCATCCATTCGCTACATCTCATCCTTCTCTCCAATTCTTTCCATTGGTGGAGTTTGGCTAGGGCATATCTCGCACAGATTTTTCCGGTGGAAGTGCATATGGAACATGAAATATTTTTGTTGTAATTCAAGCTTTTGTTGCTCCTTTCTGTAGCTCTAAGAGTAATACCCTAGGTATTGCCAAATTTATTTATTTTTTATGTTTCCTTTTTATGTGCTTGGAATGCATGTTAAATTTTTTTTTTTTTGCTAGACTTTGTAAGTGATTTTAGACCACAATGACTACATAGCAAACATGATATTTATGTGAATTTTACCCCTTTAATCCATTTAAAGTACGCTAGATGTTTAATAGTTATATAGATATGTGGTGTATATTATTCTTAGGTAGGGTGTGTTATCCTTGTAACCAAACACGTGGTTGCTAGTAAATTGGGAATATATGCCTATTTTTGGAGTAAACTATCTCATGTGTATATTTACATTTTGGAGAAGAAAGAGAGCTTTAAGCAAGAAGTAAGAACCTTAGAGGAATAAGTGTGAAGAGAAGGGGGATTTAAGGTTGGAGAATGCTTAAGACTTGAAGATTTTTCATTCTTGTGTTTTTCATGAAGAATACTTTGATTTGTCTTTGCCTTTAAGGCATCATACATTCATATAGGAGCATGTAAAGTGGGTTTATTTGAACCCTAGTTCATTCTTGTTTCATCTTTATGTTTAGGTCATATATTTGTTGCTCTACACGAGGGATTTATGTATTAAAATCACATTTCAAAATTTGATTTCAATAGTTTTGGGTAAATGCTAGAATTTGGGAAATCAAAATTCAAAGTATGGATTTGATGATGTGTAAATATACAAACAAGCATTTCTATGTGATTTTAGTTTTTTTTAAGTGTTAGGTTTAAAGATTCTGCATGACCTGAGATTTTCTTAGACGAAGCACTGATCTAGATGCCTCGTTAACCAAATTCTTTATTTTTTTCAGTCATTTTCAATTTAATCCTATTTCACTGATTGAAATTTAGTCCATTTTACTATCATTTCTACATTCCAGAGGGCATATTAGGCCACGTAGATAAGCATCTGGTTTTAGTATGATTTTGGGCACTGTTTTGGACATCCATTTTTTAATATATTGCTTCATTTATGTAGGTTTATTTCTATAAAGTAATCCAATTCACAAGAGGGCTACAATGTGCTGTTTGGCTCCGTTTATAGTTTTTGATTCTCTTATAATTTTAAAAAAATTGAGCAGAGTGTTTAGATAAATAGCTTATTGCTTATAGCTTATGTTAAGAGAATGTAGAATAAAATATAAATTTGATGACTTTTCAAACACTACATATTGGTACTAGTTTCAACAATGACAAACACAATAATTTAATTTCATGGGTCATGTTTTATACATGGTTTTACAAATTCTATCTATATATATGTATGAAAATTAAGTTTATGTTCCATTCCGGTGTTATCTTAGAAACTTGTTTATACAATGAATACCACTTGTTGAAATTAAGGTTGCCATTTAATTAAATGCCATCGTCGCATAGTCCCAGCAAGGGGACACTAAGCTGGCTAGTAGCTGATATATGGCCAAGATCTCTCTATATGTTTCGGCATTTGGGTTATATGTTCGGCATCGAGTAAACCCAGGGGTTCTGTATTTGCACATTGTAGCTACATACTCTGTTGTAATGTTCATCGTATGTATATGAAATGCTCTTTAATATGTACATGAAAATTATTCTCCATTTGAAATAGACTTGCAAATGACTTTAAACTCCAAGTTATACATGTACAAGTTTATGTTTCAAAGGCTTTTATTACTTGAACTACGCTATTCATTGGGTCTAATCCTTCTCTATGACATTAAATTATTCACTAATCCTTGCCTAACCCGTTTTTTAAGAACATTTTCAGGTGATGTGGATCAGAGGCATGATCTTCCTTTTATGCATGTCATGTATTTTGTGAACCATATGGTAGGATCTTTTGTATACATTTGATGAATGCATTTTTGATAACTTTTATGTACATTTTGGGTATATCTCATTCATGTATATGAACCCTTTTGTATTAGGACAAATAGTTAGATGAATGTATAGTTAAGTTTAAGCTTCATATATCATGATACTGACTCCAACTCTTCTCCAATTCTTAGAGACTCCAACTCTTCTCAAATTCTTAGAGGATTAGAGATGTTCCATTCATCTCTTATAGTAATTAAATTGAACTCATCTCAATATTTTTAAGTGTTCATATTATAGATCTTTTCTTCTCAAATTCTTGGAGGATTAGAGATGCTTCCATTCATCTCTCATAGTAATTAAATTGAACTCATCTCAATATTTTGAAGTGTTCATGTTATATATCCATTCATGTAAAACATTAAGATGATCTGAGATTATTAGTCCTTTGATCGGATCATATATTTTTTATAAAAAAATGGATGGCAAATGTGATCAATTATTTTTGTAAGTATTAATATTATTCAATTACAATACTTCTCTCATATAGACACGTGATTTGTTGGAATGACTCCCCTTACACCGACGTTTTATGGTATTCATAAATATGCTTCTGCCTATATATAATCATGTTCCTAATGACAATTAAAAGTGTACATTGGTTACGGGTAACATAGGTATTATTCCTCCCATGATGGTAGTACAAGTACTTATTGGCGAACTCTAATATGATCAGATTTATAAGTAAACATCTATGGTAAAATATGAGCAACACGAAATGAATTTTATCAACTTAATGAATTAATTTCAAGCTATAAGGTTTTTCTATTATAACAAGTTGTTCAAAGGAATCTCCCATTCTTTCATCAAATATTCTACGTTTTTCTGGATAGTCGTGTTCAAATACCCATGGATTCGTTGTCTTTTACTTATTGGCTTCATATACTTAAGAAAATACTAGTTTTCGCAAAACTTATTGTTCATATTTCTCACCAAAAGGCGTTATTCGATAATGTCTGTCTAGCAGACTCCCCGCTAACTCAAGTGAACATTCAAATATCTATTCTACAGTCCTTCGTGAAGTTACGCCTAATGGGTTGAAAATCATATTAACAGATCTTCCATCTTGCAAATAGGGCATATCTTGTCTAGCAAAATTTTGAGTTAGTTTCTAGTCATGCCTTCTCCACCTTTGGATATAAAGGGTTGAGAATTGTGACAAAATTGGTATCACGACCTAGGTTCCTAGTGAACCACATAAGAGCATTAGGTGTTGCATAGGAATATTATTAGACATGCATACTAGAGTGACAAAGTGCATTAGGTATTTCGTGATGAATATGTGAAATCTATGCGTTGCGATGTTATATCTGTGTTATTTATAGTTATGTTGGAGATTAGGAGCACTATTAGGCTTAGTAAGACTAGGCCGCCAGTGAATAATCGAGAGTCCTTGAAGCCTTAATCCAAGTGGTGAAAGAGAACCACCACCACCACAATAATCACAACAATAACAATAGCAATAATGAACAAGAAAATCGAGAAGGGACAACGAGTATTGCGACATTACTGGAGTTCCAAAAATTGAAATATTCATCTTTTGAGAGTAGTATCAACCCTATGGTGACTGAGGCCTGAGTGCAATGGAGATATTTCGGATGTTACCTTGCACTGAAGAGAAAAATGTGACTTTCACTACCTTTATGTTCAAGGGGGAGGCCTATTGGTGGTGGTTGCTTCTAGAGAGGGAGTTAAGAATGAATTGGCGGCGATTCTTAGAGGTTTTCAACAACTATGAGTGAATATATTGCCCAGTTTACGGAGTTGACCGCTTTTCTACTTACATATATTGTGTCTATCGAGGTTCAAAATGCTTGAGAGTTTGATATTCGTCTTACCTAAGACATCAAGACGTTAGGATGCGTGAAAGTGGTGGATAAACTCTTAACAAATACCCATAACACCAAGAAATCGGCAAGGAAAAGGCTTTCAAAAGGGACAAGCATCCAATTCACTAAGAAGTCAAACCCGGAAAATCAAAGTAGAGAGACCAATTGAGAATGACACTTCTTTGTGTCATGTCAAAGGGTCCACTGGGGGCATTATTACTGTATCACAGGAGCAAGTTATGGATGTGGTCAAAGGGGTCACTTGATGAGGGATTCTCCCAAGCTCAATTGTGGTGCTGCAAGTTCCACCCAAAGTCATTAAGATGCTTTTGCCTCAATTGTATGAGTGTTTCTTTCTCAAATAAAATGTGAAAAGTTTAAATCTTGACAAGCGCAAGGTATTGGAGTGGGGTGCGAGTGTATTGACCGATAAAAAAAAAAAATTCCACCCAAAGTCTTTTCACTTTTATGCCAAATTCAACGAGCAAATAAAAAGCAAAAAAGAATGATCAAAGAAGACAAGGGAGGGCTTTTGCTTCAATTCCTGGAGGTGCTCGAGCAACGTTGTAGTGTTAGGTATGCTTTCTATATGTGACCACCCATTTTTGTGCTGGTTGATTCTAGCTTGACCCACACTTTTGTAATCCGTTTAGAATAGTTGTTTATTGACTTATTTGTTTAATATAAAATAAGTTAGTTCTGTTTGAAATAATTGACTTAAATAAGGTAATAAGTATTTAAGAAAAATAGCTTATTTGGTAAGGTAAATGATACTTGCTTATTGCTTGATTTATAAATCAATAAACACGTTTGCCCAAACGTAGTGCTAGAACTTGGCTAAGCTTCTTGAACTTGTGGGTTATGAATTTGTTGTGTCTTTATCTTCGGGCGAGTCTATGACTTGCACCTCGATTAATAAGGTTTGTTATTTATCTGTAGGGCAAACACTTGTATGTCGATCTTATTTGTTTGGTGATGCATCACTTTTATATAATCTTGGGCATTGGTTGTGTCACACCTTGGTTTTTATAACAATATTTGAGGAACTCGGTTTATAATCTTCTTAATGTAATTAGATTAAGTTTCATTAATTAATAAAAGATCAATAAATCTTTTTAATTATTGAAGTTTCAAACACTAGATTTTCACCAAAAGTTTAGTTCAATGAAAAAGGAGTAATTTTAATAAGTTCAAAACCATCTTACACTTCATTTTAGACTTAAATGCATATTTAATAAGTTCAAAACCATCTTAGCCCTTCATTTTCGATCTGTTACCTGAACTTTAAAAAAGTATATAAAATCTATGTTTGGTCCAAATGCAATGAAATTTTACAGGGATTACCTACATTAAAGTATCTTCTTTAGGCCGGTACGGCACTCAAGTCGGGTTTTGAGTTTTTTATTTTTTAGATATTTTTTTTTGTTAAAATTGAGTCCATGGACCATGTGACTCTTGATTTTTAGGATTTTTAAAAATGTTTTAAAATTAGAAAAAAGATTTAGTCTTTTCATGCAATGATTTTGATTTAAAATAGGTTTCGGATTTCTTTTTTTAAAACAAGTCTGTTTTAGTTTAAATTGAATTTTAAATTCAAGACAATTTTGAATTCCTTTAAAATATTTTGGAATAAAAAAGTTTGTGCTTTGGGCTTGAAGTTGGATTTTTGAGCTTATGTTTAAGAAATTTTTCCGATTAAGACTTGGTTAAGACTTCTTTTAAAAAAAAAAAATTAAAACGAGTTTGAGGCCTTAAAAAATTCTAGACTTAAAATAAGATTGGGATTCAAAAAAAAAAATTTCTAAAAGGTCTTGACGATCTCGATTATCTGAACGACGAGAAATTAGGTTCTCTCAACTTGATATTCAACGTATCGTGCTTTCGATTTTTATTATCGGGCTCGAGTGTGAAACCCCACTTTTCAAAATACAAATCTTAAGTATTAAATCGATAATAAAGGCGTTACGCCTTGATGAATGACATTCGAACCTTATGAACAAAGAGATATGGATGACATTCGAATTCTATGAACAAAATGATGAATGCATGAAATATGGAATATAATAAATCTAGAAAGGTAGAATTGATAAAAATAGTTCAAATAAATTTTGAATAATGAGATTTTAAAACATTCAAGTCCTACAAAAAGCGACAAATGTGCAGAAAATCGAAATGTGCCAAAATAAGGCCTAGAAACTCTTAAAATTTAAAATTTTAAATACAAGTTTGGGTAGAGAATGAGGCTAAACCCAACCATAAGGGCCCAACAAAATCATAAATCAAAAAACTCAAGTAAGAGTTCAAAGAAGAAAATTCATGAAAGGCCTAAATGAGACCCAAATTTTGAGAAACCCGATAGAAAAATTTAATTAGGACTTTAGGCTAAATATTATGGAGACCCAATATAAATAATTATTTGGGCCCAATTATTTTATTAATAGCCCAATTGATTTAATTATAAGCTCAACCCAAAGTAAAGCCCAAAACATAAAATTTGGTCCAAAACTTTAATAATTGGCCCAAAGCCCATTCTAATTCTTATAAATAATTAAAATAAAATAAAATAAATATTTTTTGAAACTTCTAGAAGCTCTGGCCGAAATCTCCTTGAGGAGATGAGGGTGATGTGAAATTTTATGGAAAAAAGAAAAGAAAAGAAAAGAAAAGACATGAAAATGATGGTTGCTTTAAAAATGAATTTCTTACCTCATCAAAGACTCAAAAGTCTTCAAGGAATAGTATAAGACACATGGGAGAATTATAAGAGGAGAGAAGATGTGATGGGACATAATTGAATTAAAATAAAAAAAATAAAAAAGTCTTGTCAAGTACCTTAATTCTAGGGAACTTGTTCCCCATTAAACCAAACAAGACCTTATACCCTAAGAAAAGTAGATTATTGAATCCAAATATGATATTATAAGTCTTGGAACCTAAGATTTAGTTGGGATTGAATCAAATTGGAAGAATAAGAATTAAATTGGAAGTTGGATGAAAACTAAATGAGAGGTAAAATAGTATTTTCACCCCAAACCTTTGCCTTTAAATAGAAGACTTCTCCAACATGAAAATTCATTTGCTCAAAGTCACTCCCTCTCTAGAATTTCTTTGGTCTCTCCATGGAGAAAAGAAAGAAAAAGAAAAAAAGACGAAAGAAGAAAGAAGAAAAGAAAGAAAAGTAAGAAAGGTGGAAGAATGAGAAACTTGAAGCTTGAGTTCTCTATCCTTCAACCAAGAAACTATCAAGTAAGAACTTTTTAAATCTTGTCTTTAAAATTCTAAAATCATCTCACACCTCTCATCCATTTTTAAATAAAAAGAAGATAAGAATATGGAAGAACATAGGAGAATGATCTTCAAT
>JAUTBS010291144.1:0-10954 GCA_032361285.1 Aequorea victoria
TCTTAATTAAGCTAACAGATCGCTTAATGTTGTTAAGGCTTTCTTGGTTTGTTGGGCCACAGGCCCATGAACCATGATCGGTCACATTTCCCAAAATGGGGCGTGACACATATGAGTTATGAGTTGATACTCATTCATGAGTTGTGATGTGATCTAGGTTCTGGATGGTAGCCGTGGACGGGAGAGCGACGTCTCCGATGTTATGAGGTGATCTTTGAAATGCGAATATTAGGTGAGAGTGGCTAGCCTATTCATAATGATTATCATGTTGTAAAATGATTTACATACATTGTTGAGCATGTTTTCTTGGATGCATTGTGTTATGCAATTATCATCATGTTGAAAGGAGCTTTTGGTAAAATGTATGTTATCAGCATGTAAGGCTCGTGGTTCTAAATTATGTTTCTCTTTTCTTATAAAGAGTGTGAGCATGTGTTGCTTGTGTGGTTGAAAAAATAGTCTTTCTTATAAAGAGTGTGAGAATGTGTTGCTTGTGTGGTTGGAAAAGTAGTTTCTCTTATAAAGAGCTGAGCATGAGTTGCTAGTGTGTGTGGGGGGATATTTTTTGTATATATATCATTTTGTCAGAAAGTGCCAAGTTATACAGGTAACCATCCTAGGCAGCCTCATGTGTGGGTGAGGGATAGCCATAGTCGCATTGCCCCTAAGTGGGTGTTTGGATAGCCTTAATGGCTTTGCCCCTTGTGTGGGTGTTAGATTTACCAATAAAGGCATTGCCCCGTGTATGGGTGCCCCTAGTTGGGTGTTAGTCCACCGGTGGATGCAGGCATCTACCACTGGTGTGGATGAGTGGCCTTCATACGCGCCATTCTAAAATAGAAGTGTTGTAGTGAGGTAACGGTACCGTCAGAACTCCCGATTGTGAGGTTAAATGACTACTTAGCCACTAGATGACATGTAGGTGTATGTGTGCTAGTGAGCACTTAAGTATTGCTATTAAGCATTTTACATTTTTGGGCTTTGACCATTGGGTTTAGAAACTAAATAAATGTTTGTTTTTCTAAACGAGTTGTGGGCCGTTGGGCCGGTTGAAAGCTTTTAAAGCTATATTGGGCTGTTGGGCCGGATATGACCTATGTATCATGGTTATCTTGTTGGGCCGTTGGGCCAATTATGCATGTGGGTATGTATGTTTCATCATGAATATAAGATGGGCCGTAGGGCCAAGTTTTGGAAATGCTTTTCATAATATGGAAGTTTGGTCGTGGGGCCTTGTGTGTGTTAAAATGGTTTAAAAGTATGTTTAAATTTTTGGTGTGGTCGTTGGACCGTGTGAAAAAGTATGAGGGTTATTGGTAAACTATATTTGTTGGCTAGTGAGCCAAATCTTGAGTGTGTTTCTCATTTATGGGTTGCTTTAATAAAAATGTAGTTTCTGTATAAAACCTGTATGATTATACTTTGCCGTTGTATACTCTTGATTATGATGCTAAGCCTGCTCTCCTGTAACTTTTGTGGTTACAGATCTCAACTTGGGGGTAGATATTGGTCCATAGTGCCAGGTGGAGGATCTGTGGTGAGATGAAGACTTTTTAGTACATTTTTCTTTTGATTTGTACATTATATATTGTACAGATGTACTTCAGATTTCAGTATGCTTGGATTTGAGTCTTCCGCTATTTATTGCTAGTTGTATGGTTATGTATGTATGGATGGAGGCTTCCTTAGAGCTTTGTTTGGTTGGAGCTTATCTGATTGTTTTTTTTTATCGAGGAAAAATTTACATGTGAGATTATATGATGGAAAGCCAGAGTAACACCACTTCGAGTAGGATTAATTATCCTTCGGGCAGTGGGGTGTTACATTTTGGTATCAGAGAGCTTAAGGAGATAGGTTATGTAGACATGGTTGAGTTGGTTGAGTCTGGCACTAAGTGGACCATAGGTTGTGTGGGCTAAGTGGTTAAGAGTAAGGTTGTTGTTACGGATGTCTTGCCTTAAGTCTTCGGACGTCTGATTGATCAACTTGGAAATCTAATTGGAAACGGTTGGCGCCAACGTTGGTTTTAATTAGAAGTCTAAGTAAATCGATCGGATTGGAAGGATAACCCTAGCGATCTAGGTTGATAGGGGAGAGGTTCTATGAATGGATGAACCGTGGTTGTGTTTTGGGAGAATAACCCTAATGATGGTGGTCAGGTTAAGAAGAAGGTCCTATGGAAGTATGGATCTTGGTAGTTGTGGTTAGGGGGATAACCCTAATATTTTGGATGAGTTTGAGAACTCGTGGTGAAAGTTGCAAGTGTATGGAACTTTGTTCCAAGTACATTATAAAGGTGTGAAAGATAATCCTAATGGATGGTATGAGCTTGAGAGCTCAAGAAGGACGACATAATGAATGGATCTTCAGTTTGAGGGTGTGGCTTGGGTAGTGGAAAGATGACCCTAGTGAGCTAGGTGAATCTGTAGGTTAAATGGAACGTCTTGATGGATATAATTATCGTCTCAAAGGTTGAATAAGTTATATATTTGGGGAATGTTGTTCCCATTGGGTTAAGTGAGTTGCCTTAAGTAAGAAGTTTTGTTTAGTATTTGGGTCTTGATCCCAGATGCACATGTTGGTGCGTGTTTCTGGTATGATTATGACAGATACGTTGAAAAAGGGTTGGTATGTGGACCTTTTAGGGTCGGGTTGAATGAGAAGGTTTATTCTCATTGGAGTGAAGATAGTATAATCTTGATGGTGATGAAAGGAATTACGTAGTAAGATGGATAAGGAGTAAAATGGGAAAAATCCTAAGTGAAGTTCTGGAAACAAGTGAGATGGTTTTAATGGAAAGGCTTGGTTGTATGACACGTAGACATAGTATGTGTCTAGCATGCTTTGGGTGTCATAAGTCTCATGAAGGAGACGAGGATTTTTTTTGAGGATGGTGATATGTTATACATATGTGGGAAAGATGAGGTTTATTCCCTATAGTCTTACGAGTAGTGTTGTCACGCCATTGGAAATCAGAATGAAGTGTTTGAGGAACGGATCAAAGTATATAGGTAACAAGAAGTACCTGGGGATGTGGTGAATACTGTTATAGATTTTGAAGTATTTTAGAGTGATGTTCATTTTCAGGCTTTAAGGGTCCAAGAGATTTAAATTACGAGATTGAAGTTTGATGTGCATAATAAAAGGAAACATGTAACAAGAATGTGCGGTAAAAGATAATAAGTAATAGAAAGAATAAAGAGATAGGATCGTCATGAGATTTTAAATTTCTCGGATGATGTAACTATGAAAGACGAGGTTAACCTCGGGTTGGAGATATTAATCTCTAGATGGTCGTAATTTTGGATAAGCTTTAACCTTAGAGATGTTGAACGCACCAAAAAAGTGAGATGTCGTACAAAAAGTAAAGAAGTTGGTGTTAGTCAACAAAGGACTGGAATAAGTAACTTTCATGTTGTTGGTGCTCTCTAGAGGAGTATGTGAAGAGTTGAGAAAAGTGATGAGATAAGTTTAAAAGCTTAGCGAAGTGTTGTCAAATGACCTTTGCAAATGGTCTAATCACACTATGAATGTAACGTCACAATGTTTGTATGGGTAACAATCGCGGTGGTATTCCTTGGAGTGGATGAGATGATCTTAGTACCGAGTTTGTTGTTATAGCATGTAGACATCATTTACGTTGTATCAATCATGTGTAATGTATCTAGCACACGTTGGTTGGCAAGAGTTACATGGTAGAGATAAACATTTCTGAGATGGTCTTAGTATCAGGTTTGGTTGGTACCACAGGTAGTCATCTTTTTATGTGCGGCTAATATGTATAGGTTGTTAAAGGCCTCATGAAGAGATAAACATTCGGAGGTGGCATTGTTTTATGCATATGAAAAGAGATGTACTCCCTAGAAGTTATGTGTAGTCATGTTTGAGCTCTAGAGTTGAGCTAAGGGTTGAGCTCGAAAGTGATGATGAGTTTCACTTCTTTCGTGTAGAGAATGGACAATTTCGGTGGAGTGGCATCCATATTTGAACAATGAGACGAGGATGGACATAGAGTGCCCCAGTAAGTAGGGAAAATTATTTGGGTTGATCAGACTGTGAGAGTCTTGGGAGCTATTGCTTGGCTAACGGAGATCAACACAAGGCAACTTAAGAATCCTAGAGCTAAGGAGTTTTATGAAACAATTGTTCCTGCGGAGGCTGAGTGTTGGTTAAAGGATGCTGTATGCATTCTTGACAGGCTTGGAGTAGCCAAGGATGATCGAGTTGACCTTGCTACCTTTATGTTCGAAGTGAGGCTTACAATTGGTGGGAGGCAACAGAGAGATTGATGAAGATACCTATTCCTGGAGTGGAGCCCCTATGCCATGAGGGATCTCTTGGGCTCATTGTTTGAGGGTGTTTGATGATCAATACAACCTGTATTGTATGAGTGTGAGAAAGAGCAAGAATTCATAGTTTTGGTTCAATGGAAGAGGATTTTTGTGGAATATGAGTTGAGGTTCATGGAGTTGTCGCAGTATGTGTCACAGTTGATTCAAGATGAGAAATCTAAGTATAGAAGATTTCAGAAAGGGCTGGATTATGTGATTAGAATAAAATTAACAGTTGTGGAGATCAGTAGTTATGCAAGTATGATGAACAAAGCAAGGATGACAGAGAAGGATGCGAGAGAGGCTGCTAGTAGATGGGAACGATCTATGAAGCGTGGGCTTGGAAGTTCTTTGGAAAGTGAAAGTGAAATGTGTTATCCTAAGAAGAGTGAACAAAAGATGCAAGTCTCTCACCATCAGTGTTACCGGTGGGTAATCAAGAGTTTGAGACGTGAAAGTGACCAGTTGAGCAAAGAGCCATTAGACGGGAGTGGTGGAGGTTCGGGTTGCTATAGATGTAGAGCATCCAGATATTTTTCAAGAGATTGTCCAATCTCGGAGAAGAGTGAGGTTTCATGTTAACGACGTGGGGAGATGGGGCATATGTCTACGCAGTACGTATGACAAGGAAACCCCTATTATATCTTGGTTTGGGAGCAAGAAAGTTGTTGAGTATAGATCATTCCATCTCGAAGGAAGATAAAGGAAGGAGAAGGTGCGTTCTTTTTGTACTAATTTGGAATTGGTGCATTTATGCTCCTAGTGTGCAAAGGAAATGATAAGTATGGTAGAAATGCTAGAATCTTGGGAGTTTTGCACAAGTGTTGCGGGAAGGTATGAGGAAAGTGTTGGAAAAGAAAGGATGAGGTGTTGAGATGTTTTTCCTATATGGGATGACGTATACGCTTAAATTTCTGAACGAAATTTCTTTAAGGAGGGGAGAATGTAACATCCCGTATTTTCTCAAGAAAATATTAAAAGAAAAAATTAATTCGGTTCGAGGCCCAAAGAGAGGCTCTGTTTGGACTATGTCCAAGATTTATGATGAATTAGAATATAAATATGAAAAGGACCCGATTATTTAATTGGAACATTATTAAGGATTGATTCTTAAGTTATAAATCGGGAAGGACTAAAGTGCATTTTTTTGCAAAAGTGTCAGAATGGTTTTGGAGGGTCAAGATGTATTGAGATGAAGTGTTGCAAAGAGGGACTGATGTAGGGGATTAAACCCCAATTCTCTGTGTTGTCCCATCACCTTGTGCAACCATCAGTGCCTGATGGAAAGTGTCTGAGTTGTGCTTCCAAAATGTCTATGTTCTAGAGAGAGAAAGTGAGGAAGAGAAGGTTTGAGGAGATTCGCAGAGAAAGAATATGGAGATGCCAAGAGTGAGGAGGAATCTCACACCAGATCGGAAAAGAAAAAGAGCAGAAGAAGTATAAAATATTCTTCAGGTGTTCTTAGAACTGCTGGGGACATCCCAACAGGTTTTTGGAAGGGGTTTTGGGAGTTCAAGACCTAGTGAGAAGAAATCGATGGAAGGAGGAGCTTGAGCTACGATCTTATTCAAAAGGTAAAGTTACTATTCTCTGTTTGGTTAGGGAAGGAAAACCCCTGTTGTGTTTTGAGTTGGTAGTTCATGCACAAAGATGAGTTTTCTTTAAATCCCCCCTTTAGTTGATCTATGGAGGAAAAATGGAGTTTTATGTTTTAATAAATCATATGGAAGACCCTTTTTGAGGTGTTGGAGTTGGGTATGTTTGGGTTTTAAGGGAGGAAGAGGATGGATGAGGTGTTCCCTAAGAGTTTTGGACCTAAAAATGTGTTTTCTCCCCAAACGGAGCCTTAGAATGGAGCAGCAGAAAAACAGAGCATGGGTGTTTTCGGGTGGTTGGGTCGACCCAAGTGTTTGGTGTGTCGACTCACGAGCTGATAGCTCTCGGTAGTTTTGACAGGCTAGTGGTTGAGTCGACCCAAGTGTTTGGTGTGTTGACTCACGAGCTGATAGCTCTCGGTAGTTTTGACAGGCGGACGTGTGAGTCGACCCAAGAGATCATTGTCGACTCAAGCCTAAACCCAGTGTGTGGGTCGACCCAAAATCATTGTGTGTCGACCCAAGGTGGTGCCCAGTGCGCATGTGAGCTGAGACAGGTCGACCCTTGCCTCGACCCAAGCTTTGTCCCAATGCATGTGAGTCGACCCAATCCCCTATGTGTCGACCCAAATGGGCGCCTGTGTGCATGAACTAATGTGTGTCAGCCCTGGCGTTGACCCAGTCCCCTCTGTTGGCACTCTGAGTCGACTTGAAGGAGGAGTGAGTCCACCCAGAGCCATGTGAGTCGACCCAAATCAGTTCTGAGTCGACTCAAAGCAGAAAATTTAGCTTTCTTCCTATGGTGTTTTGGGGCCTTTGTGGCTGCTTTTGGCCTTAGGTTTCTTCATGAAAGTTGTAGATAAAAGTCATGTCTAACCCCTGAAACCTTAACTGGATTGGTTATGAATGTTTAAGATGATAAAATGGAATTACCAAGTGTGGTAAGATGGGGAAACCTTTAATAAGCAAAGATGTGGTGTTCCAAGTGGAACGGTGGGTCATAGGATGATCATGGGGTATATGAAATAGTACCTTAGCATGCATTTGAGTTATGAGTTGATACTCATTCATGAGTTGTGATGTGATCTAGGTTCCGGATGGTAGCCATGGACGGGGGAGGGACGTCTCCGATGTTATAAGTTGATCTTTGAAATACGGATATTAGGTGAGAGTGGCTAGCCTATTCATAATGATTAGCATGTTGTAAAATTCTTTACATACATTGTCAAGCATGTTTTGTTGTATGCATTGTGTTATGCATTTATCATCATGTTGAAAGGACCTTTTGGTAAAATGTATGTAATGAGCGTGTAAGGCTCATGGTTCTAAATTATGTTTCTCTTATCTTATAAAAAGTGTGAGCATGTGTTACAGCATGTGTTGCTTGTGTGGTTGGAAAAGTATTTTTTCTTATAAAGAGGTGAGCATGAGTTGCTTGTGTGTGTGGAGATATTTTATGTATATATATCATTTTATCAGAAAGTGCCAAGTTATACAGGTAACCGTCCTGGGTAGCCCCGTGTGTGAGTGAGGGATAGCCATAGTGGCATTGCCCCTAAGTGGGTGTTTAGATAGCCTTAAAAGCTTTGCCCCTTGTGTGTGTGTTGGATTTGCCAATAAAGGCATTGCCGCGTGTGTGGGTGCCCCTAGTTGGGTGTTAGTCCAGTGGTGGACGCAGGCACCTATCACTGGTGTGGATGAGTGGCACTCATACGCGCCACTCTAAAATAGAAGCGCTGTAGTGAGGTAACGGTACTGTAGGAACTCCCGATCGTGAGGTTAAATGACTACTTGGCCACAAGATGACATATAGGTGTGTTTGTGTAAGTGAGCAATTAAGTATTGCTATCAAGCCTTTTACATGTTTGGGCTTTGAGCCTTGGGTTTAGAAACTAAATAAATGTTTGTTTTTCTAAACGAGTTGTGGGCCGTTGGGCCTGTTGAAAGCTTTTGAAGCTATGTTGGGCCGTTGGGCTGGATATGACCTATGTATCATGGTTATCTTGTTGGGCCGTTGGGCCCATTATGCATATGGGTAAGTATGTTTCATCATGAACATATGATGGGCCGTAGGGCTATGTTTTGGAAATGCTTTTCATAACATGGAAGTTTGGTCGTGGGGCCGTGTGTGTGTTAAAAAGGTTTAAAAGTATGTTTAAATCTTTGGTATAGTCGTTGGACCGTGTGAAAAAGTATGAGGGTTCTTGGTAAACCATATATGTTGGCTAGTGAGCGGGGTCTTGAGTGTGTTTCTCATGCATGGGTTGCTTTAATAAAAATATTGTTTCTGTATAAAACCTGCATGATTATACTTTTCCATTGTATGCCCTTGATTATGATGCTAAGCCTACTCTTCTGTAACATTTGTGATTGCATATCTCAGCTTGAGGTAGATATTGGTCCGTAGTGCCAGGTGGAGGATCTGTGGTGAGATGAAGAATTTTTAGTACAGTTTTCTTTTGATTTGTACATTGTATATTGTACGGATGTTCTTCAGATTTCAGTATGTTTGGATTTGAGTCTTCTGTTGTTTATTGCTAGTTGTATGGTTATGTTTGCATAGATGGAGGCTTCCTTAGAGCTTTGTTTGGTTGGAGCTTATTTGATGGTTTTTTTTTATCGAGGAAAAATTTACATGTGAGATTATATGATGGGAATCCGGAGTAACACCACTCCGAGTAGGCTTAATTATCCTTCGGGGAGTGGGGTGTTACAGCAGTGACCGGCCATGGATCATAGGCCTTGGCCCAAAGAACCAAGAAAGCCTAAAACATATAATTAGCTAACAATATGATAAAAGATAACAAATACACAGGATTTAATTAATTAAAATCCATAATAAAAAAACGTGAGACAAACAGCCCACAACATCTCAACAATAGTATTATAATCATCCAGTGATCAATTATTATTTATTCAAATGCGGAAGCAAATGGATATCCTAAGAGATCTTATTCTTGGATCCCATGAAGCAACCGAGTCCATCAACAACCGTCATCACTGGTCACCTGAAATGGTTGAGTACAACGTCAGCTAAAGTTGGTGAATGGAAGCATGCATAGTAATATACAGTTCTAAAGCAGGGGATTCAAAATATGCTTTTAGTTGAAACATAATCATGGTAAGAGATAAGCAGTATAAACAAAATGGGTGATAACATAACCCATCACTTTCTTTTTATCTTTATCAATATATCTATGTTTTTTCACGTGATCTTGTTATCAAGATGAGTCACCAACATATATCTCAAACTGGACATCAAAGGTGTCAAAATCATACACGGGACATAAACATGTCAATATCACTCTCATCGCATAAAAATGCCAACAATATATTCGATACATAATAATGTCAATAATGGTATAGCGATATGATCATAAATCAATATGGTGGAAAACCATCAACAACCACAGGATCCCCCTGGGTAAAAGAGTAACTAATTCCAATAATATAATACTCGGGGCAGCTTTGGCCCGTTAGATCCAACATCGAACATAGAGTCACCACAGGATGACGCTTGGGTCTTTTCCCTAAGACGATCCAATTCAGGTCACCGGAATCCCCGGACTGTCCCTTAAATTGTTGATCGACTAGGGTCACAACGTGACTCAAACCGGGTCTTTTTCCTAGTGGCCAGAGTCACCTCCGTAGAGGACTTTCCCCTCGACTTCCTCATTATCCCAAAATAATTCACATGATCGCACCATAATACATAATCAAAACTTTTTATATATCTATCAAGAAAAATATTTGTACCATGATTTTTATAAGAGAAAGTTATAACAGTGTATTTAAGAGAATTTGAAAACATATGTATTTCTTTGCTAAAATAGTTTGGGAATACGAGGATTTTATTAAAAGTGCATAGCATGAAAATTCACTCACCTAATATCCAATGCAAGAATGATATGTGAAAGCAATGTAGGAATCCACGTCACCCTGATTATGCAATGTAAATAAGGTACAATTAATAATTAAAGCTAACAACCCAATTCTAGCTACCAAATGAACCCTTTTCCCATTATAAGTTTCTAGGGTTTGGTTTTGGTGTTAATTTAATCATTAGTTGACTTAAATTGTATTTAAACTGATGCCAAAATAGAGCCTAAGCTTTTAGGATTAAATCAGAAAGGTTTTGGAATTAATTCAGTCAACTGAGTCGACCCAAAGGGTATCTGAGTCGACTCATAGAGAGGGCTCTTGGCCTAAAAAGGCGTCACAGGTGGTCATGAGTCGACTCATGGAAGGCCATGAGTCGACCCAAATGAGAATACTCTCGGTATCTCACTAACAATTAACTGTGAGTCGACTCACAGGTCTCGTGAGTCAACCCAAGTCTTCAACAGAGGGTAATGAGTCGACACAACAAGGCCCTGTGTCGACCAAAAGGTGTCAGGCCACGACATAGGCAAAGCAGACTGCAATGAGTCGACTCAAAAGGTCCATGAGTCGACTCAAAGCAGTTAGGTCGATACAACAGTCGACCTAAGGCATACGTGAGTCGACCCAAAGGCAGTAGGTCATGGCACAGGCACACTAGACATCAGTGAGTCGACTAAAAAGGTCCATGAGTCGACTCAATGTAGGGGGTCGATGTATCAATCGACCAAAGGCAGGTGTGAGTCGACCCAATGGCATCATGAGTCGACTCAAGCTCATAGTAGAGACCATGAGTCGACTCAAAGGGCTCATGATGTGACGCCTCACTTTCCACAACACAGTCATTAAGCACTAAACCTAGAATAAAGGTACAAAATTACTTTAATTTGTTTACAAGAGGTTCTAACCCTAGAATGTAAGCTCTCTAAACCCTAAAGAAGTTAAGTAGTCATGGTTAGGAATTAAAACCCAGGAAATTTTGATATAAATGTTGGTCCGTAGGTGCAACCTAGAGGGGGGTGAATAGGTTGTGTGGCAACTAATATATCTAATGATCTCTTTTCGATTTTCCGTTTGCACTTAGATAAACAAATAATATAGCAGCGGAAATAAGATAACAAAAAGTGCAAGGAAAGTAAAGAGATAAGG
>JAUTBS010291255.1:0-10953 GCA_032361285.1 Aequorea victoria
TGGCCCAAAGTTAATTACGAATTACTATCCCCCAGCTCATGAATAATTAATTTTCACATTAAAATTCATTTATTAAATTACGGGATGTTATAATTATGTCTTTGACATATCTTTATATGCAAAAATTTTATTATGGACATTTCTGCCGTCATGTCTGAGATTTTGTGAGTGACTCGTCTTGTTAACAAGATCACTAGAAAAAGAAATATAAATATAAATATTTTGAATAGAAAGAAGTATTGGGTGGTGTGATCATCATGTTTATCTATACTGCTTATTTATTGTCATGATTATGTTTCAATTAAAAGCATATTTTATTTTTCCTATTTTAAAATTGTATCGTACTATGCATATTTCATTCACCAGCATTGCTGATGTTGTATTCACACATTTTAAGTTTTCAGTAATGAAGCTAGGATGAGCTCGAGAGCCGCATGTGATCCAGCATACAACCTCTAGCATCATTCATTGCATTTATTATTTCAGCTTCCTCATTTAACTTATAAAATATTAAAATAAATTAAACAATTATGTTATGATTGTTGAGACAGTTTTATCTGGTTGATATGGGTTGTTTGACCTAAAGTTATGGATATGAATTTTTATTATTTAAATCTCTGAAAAATGTTTAATAATTAGCATACATTTAGCTAATTTCATATTTAGGCATTCTTGATTCGTTGGGTCAAGGCCCATGGTTTATGGCCGGTCACAGCTTCAAAATTGGGGTGTGACAGTAACCTCAATCACAACTCACTACAATAGAGTGGCGGATATGAGAACCACTCTTCAATCACCAGTGGTAGGTGCAACTCACACCTATAAAGGGCAAAAGCCAAAAAGGCTATCTGACACCCATAAAGGGCAAAAGCCATAAAGACTATCTCACACCCATAAAGAAAAAAATTCATAAAGGTTATCTCACACCCATAAATGACAAAAGCCATAAAGATTATCTCACACCCATAAAGACTATCACACACGGGTCAGATAACCGTAAGACTTGTCACACTCAAATGAAAATCATCATTCATTCATGCAATATGATTTATCATGTTCTCATCAAACTTCATTATTAAAACAAGCTTCGCGTTTGAGTGAACCAAACATCAATTTCATTATCAACAAGAGGATTTTCTTTGAAAAATATTCATGAGATCATCATCAAACATGTTGTCATGATATTTTAAGATAACAACATTTATCACATTTTATTTTAATAAAACTAGTCACTATCACCTTGATTTGAGCATTTCAAGGTTGATCTCTTAAATCTCGAGGCGTCGCTCCTTCGTCCGCGGCTACCCTTCCAGGACCTATATTTTCATAATTACCCATGAATAAATATCAATTTATTTCTCATATGAATTTACTTATGATAAAAATTTAGGTCTTTTGATTACACCTAAAATGACCAATCTTCCTTAGGTATATATACTATCTTTCTCATATGAAATTCAAAATTCTACTTTTTGACCCCATGGTCTTAAAGGATACTTAGCATTTTATTAATATAATAATACTCTTATAAATGTTAATTGTTCATTAGAGTTGCTAAGAACTCAAATCTGTGGGTTTAAGTACTTACTTCCTCTTGCAATATCATTTTCCTTTATTCTTTTAAGATTCCAGATTATGTCAGGCTTGTGGTAAATTCATTTAAAAATATTAAACCTTCATAATAAGTTCTGGAAATATTATAGAGGCTAGATATGGATGTTAGCTAAGTTTTTCATGTAGAATCCGAGAGCTAAATGTGATCATAAAGGGCTTTGAGATACCGCCGCAAATTTTTATGTAGAATTTGAAAATTGCTGATTTCGTACATTTGGGTTGACTCATACTGAGCTTGGGTTGACTCAAATGCCTTAGGAAAAAATTCTGCACTAGTGGGTTGGCTCATGATATCTTTGGGTCGACTCCTGATATACTTTGAGGTGTTGAGTCGAAGTGTGGGTTGAGACATGTCAGCTCGTGCACTTGGGCATGGACTTAGGTTGACTCACGCTGAATGTACATTGACTCATGATTGTTTCTGAGAGAGATCCCAAGAGCAGCGTTGTTTGAGTCGACGAGCAACGTTGTTTGAGTCAACTCATGGGCCATCTTGGGTCGACTCGTGGTCGCGTCTGAGAGTGATCCCGAGAGTATTGCCTTTTGGTTGGACTCATAGTTCAATGTGGATCGACTTACATGCTTAAAAAATACTGAAAAAATCTGTCTTGATTTCTGTGATAAGGCTTTGTTTGGAAAAAGTCACTGTTTTGTTCATTTCTCAAAGGATCTACTACTTCTATCTTCTCCCTTCTCCCTTCTCCATTACTCATGCATGCATGACTCTAAACCTTCTTAAAATATGATTTCTATAAATATTAAATGACTAATTCTAGATTCTCTAATTTAGAAATAATCATGCACAAGGATGGATAAAAGAAATCCACTAGCATGCATGTACTAAGAATATGAAGAACAAGAAAATGAATTCTATTATTTGACAAAGAGATGTATTGTATAGATGAGAAATTTTGAACTTTAGGATATTCCTACCTTATAAAAGAAAATAAAAGATGTGATGGTGATGATAGTAGAGCTCCTTCCTTCAATGATCTTCAAAGACCTTCAAGAACACTTAAGAAAATTTTAAACTTTTTCGTCTCCTCCTTTCTTCTTTTCTCTCCTCATTCTCTCTAGAACTTAAGTAACTTTGAAGCAATAAGATTTCATAATTTCGGCCAAAGAGGGAGGAAAATGTTGGTTTATATAGTCCCACTAATTTGGCTCTTGTAATGATGAGTTGTGTAAAGGTGAGGTGACTTAGGCCAGTTGGATTGCATGCAAACCCTTTTGACATGACTTTAGCTTGCAAGACTAAGCCACCATATATATATATTTTTTTTTTATTTATTTATTTATTTTTTGATTTTATGGAGATTAAAATTAATTTGGACTAAATTTATATTTTTTGGTCTTTCTTATTTTGGGCTTAAGAATTAATTCGCATTGAGCCCCAATTAAATAATTGGGCCTATTCATATTTATATTTTGGGCTTACAAATTATCTTGGATCATAATCCTAAATCAATCATCTTTTGGGCATTAATCAAGATTAGTTACTTGCAAAACTTCTTCTTAATTCATAATAGCATGTAATTTCGATTCTTAAAAATTACGTGGTGTTACATTCTACCATCCTTAAAGAAATTTCGTTCCAAAATTTTAACGTACTTGATTCAAAAATATGTGGGTAATTTGGATTCTTAAAAATTATGGGTCAAGATATATTATGAATTTAAAATATAAATACAAAATAGATCTACTTATTTTAATTGGAACATAAATGAAAATTAATTCTTAAATCCTAAAACAAGAAGGGCTCAAAGTATATTTTAGGCCAAGTTATTTAATCCCCATTAAAAGTGCTGATGGTTTAGTGTTGTAAACAAGGGCCCTGTCAATAGGGAATTTCACTCAAATTCTTATGTCTAGTCACATCTTTCCTGTACACTCGTCATTTCAAGGGACAGATAGATGGAACTATATAAACATTTTTCTCTCTCCTTCTGATCAAAAATCTCATCTGTAGAAACCTGAGATCTTTGCTTTCAAGATATGTCTAAGTTATAGAGAGAGAGAGGGCAATTTGGGGAGATTTGCGAAGAAGTGAGGGCGCTGGTGCTAAGGGTGGGAACGATCTCACACCAATAATGGAAAAGAATAAGAGAAGAGGAGAAGAGGAAGTGTAGAAATCTATGAAATGTTCTTGGAGTTTTCCTCATTAATGTCCCAACATTTTCGGGACCTGGTCTTTGGCATGCGAGGCTTTATGAGTGAAGATCTGTGAAGGAATGAACTCTATCACCATATATATATATGACATCTTCTTCCAAAGGTAAAAATTCTATCTCTTTTGTTGAGGAATAAAACCACCTGTCATGTTCTTTATAGTCTTAGTACACGCATACAAGTGGATCTTCATTTTATCAATTCTTAGATATATTAATGGAGGAAATCTGGAATTAATTTCTTAATAATCATAGAAATAACATTTTAAGAAGTTTTGGAATCATGCATGCATGAGTTATGGAGGAAGGAAGAGGATAAAAGTAATAGATCCTGAGAGAAATGGACAAAAACTATGTTTTTCTCCCCAAACAGAGCCTTGTTACAGTGGATAAAAAAATAAAGCATCCGTATTTTTGAGCCCTTGAGTTGACCTAAGCCTTCTCTGTGTCAACTCAAACGAGAAAGCTCTCAGTATCTCTCTCTCAGGCGTGGCTGTGAGCCAACCCAGAACTCCCGTGTGTCGACTGAAACCTTATTGTTCTCAGTAACTCCCTCTGGCGCGACTTTGTGTCAACCCAACATAGGCCATGTGTCTACCAAAACCACACCACCCTCAGTATCTCTATCAGTCGAGACCTTGAGTTGATACAGGATGGACTGTCTGTCGACTCAAACCTTTTAGCTCTCTGTATCATTCTCAGGCGAGGTCTTGAGTCGATCCAAGTGGTCCATGAGTCGACTCAAAGTGTGTGGCTCTCGGTTTCTCTATCAGTCATAAGCATGAGTTGACCCAAAAATATTGTGAGTCGACCCAGAGGAATATGAGTCGACCCAATCCCAGTTTGTATCGACCCAAAAGTGTAAGACAACCTTTTTCCAACAGTGATTCAGAGCCTTTGTGGCCATTTTTAGCCTTCGGTTCCTTCATAAAAAACATAGATAACATTCATATCTAGCCGCTGGAACATTTCTAGAAATTTTTATGAAGGTTTAACATTCTTAAAATGAATTTACCAAGCATGGTAGAATCAAAAGATCTTTAAGAAGCAAAAGAAATGATATTCCACGAGGAACTGAGAATCCTTTAAGACCATAGGGTCAAGAAATAAGATCCTAGAATTCTTATAAGGTATGAGTTGATACTCATTTATGGGTTACTATAAAATTTAGGTCCCCGAGGGGTAACCGCGGACGTTGGAGCGACGCCTCAAGATTTAAGAGGTGGTCTTTGAGATACTCGAATCAGGTGAGAGTGATTACCAATATCATAATGACTAGTATATTGTGAAAATATTTTAAATACATTTATGAGCATGTACAGCTATCGTGCCTTATGTTATGGATTTCTCATCATGTTTGTGAATGAGTTTCGTGAAAAGTATTTGTGAGCATGTGTTGCTCGTATTTCTCAAATATGTTTTCTCTTTATATATGGATATTATGAGCATATGTTGCTTGTATAGCTAGAAAATGTTTCTCGTTAAATATAAAAATCATGTGCATATGTTACTTGTGTGTGTGAAAATATATTTTCTTTAAAATATACTATTTTGTCAAAAAGTGCCAAGTTATTAAGGATAACCATCCCAAGTATTTAGTCCTGTTGGGTTAGCCCTGATGGGGGCGTATCCCAAGAGTGGGCGGTTGTAGCACCTACAATTGGTGTTTAATGAGTGACCCTCATACCCGCCACTCCAATGTAGTGCGTTGTGATTGAGGTAACGGTACCGTCAGAACACCCAATCGTGAGGTTAAACGACTACTTGGTCACTAAATGATGTTGTATGTGTGTGTGCTAGTGAGCACGTATGTTATGCTACTAAGCATTTATGAGTTGGGATAATGAGTCGTGAGTTTAGAAATATGATAATGCTTTTCTAAACTAGTTGTTGGGTCGTAGGGCCGGATTAAAAGCTATTAAAAACTATTTTGGGCCGTTGGGCCGGATATTAAACATGAAAGCTATTTTGGGCCGTAGGGTCGGTTTAAATAATTATGAATCTTTAAGATAGGTCGTAGGGCTGATTTGAAATGTTTTGTGAATCATTAAATTTGGTCGTAGGGCCATATGTTGAAAAGAAATAAGAGCATTTATGAATCTTTAAGTTTGGTCGTAGGACCGTATGCAGAAGCATGAAAGGTTTTTTTTATAAAACCGTCTGTGTTGGCTAGTGAACCGAATCATGAGTATATTTTCTCCTGCATGTGTTATAAGAACAAATGTGTTATTTTTCAGTGTGAAAACCCTGCATGTTTATTTACTATTTGTGTATACTTTTTATTATGATGTTAAGTTCACTCTCCTGAAACCTTTTTGGTTACAGATTTTAGCACGGGGTAGATGTTGGTTTACTAGTGTCAAGTGGAGGATCGTTTTGAGAGAAGAGCCTTTTGTATAAGTTCTTTTGGGATGTAATATTTGTATAGACGGTTATCAGGTTGTAATCATGGTTGAGATTGAGTATCCCATGGATTAAAGTTGTATATATTTGTATGTAGGGAGGAACGATCCCTTAGTGGTTTGTATGTTTGGATTCTAATGATGATTTAAATTATCTATGAAGAATGCTTTATGGAAGATGCGAAGTGCATCTTTTGTCTTATTATGGTAATCTTGAATTAGTGAGCTTGTGCCACACTACTTCGAGTAAATTTATTTATTCTCTGAAAAGTGGGTGTGACATCTCTTTCTTATTTTTTTTGTAGGCTTGTGCTCGGGCCATTCATCTCTCCAGTCGATGCTATCAGAGGGAGGTCCAGGTTGCCTCTGAGGGTAAGAAGGCCTCAGCCCTGCAGGCCAAGCTCACTAAGTAGTGTGAGGAGCTGAAGAAGGCTAAGACTGAGGCACAACGAGTGGTTGCCCAATCCAAGGAAGAAATGGCTGGCCTCCAGACCAAAATGGAGGCAACTGAAAAGGCAAAGGCCCAGACTAAGGAGGGGAGAGCTCGCGCTAAGGCGAGAGTGGGAGAGGTAGAGGGAATGATGGTCACAATTGAATGCAGGGCTTCAGCCGAGCACACGACCAAGCTGGTGAAGGCTAAGGAGGAAACTGTCGAGGCATTCAAGACCTTCGAGGAATTCAACACTGAAACCACTGAGTACTATATCAGTAGTTTTAATGCGATGAAGGCTCAAATATCGACCACCTTCAAGGATCTGGACTTCTCCCCCTTCCTCTGAGATAATGACGAATCAGAGGCCCAGAAAGGGCGTTCAACCGAGAAGCCTTCTGCCTGATATTTCTCTCCCATCTTTTTTGTTTACTTTATGTAGTTTTTACTTTTCATTGTACTCTCTTGTAAGAACAATATTCTCTATGAATGAAACGCAAATGTTTTTCTTTTAATGCTATTGCCTTTGTCTGAATGAATGTTTACTTTTACTCCTGCCTTGGTCATTCCTTCTGAATGACTCCTTTATTTTTATTATGCTAAGTGTTGAAAGTTTTGGTCATTCTTTCTGAATGACTCCTTATCTTTTGTATTTTTAGTTTACTAAGTGTTGGACCTCTTGATCAGCCTTTCTATCTTTTGTTGAATGAAATGCCCCATTTTTGTATGATGTCTTACTCTTTCACCACTAATTTTTCTAAGTGTTGGGTGTCTCGGTCAGGCTTTCTAGTAGCCCTATTCCTATTCTTGCTGACCAGACTATGACGTAGTAAAAATTACTAAGTGTTTGAAGCCTCGATCGGATTCTCAAATAATTCGACCACCAGATCCTGAAATAATCTGGTAAGAATTTTTTTAAGTCTTTAGATTCTTGGTTGGCCTCTTTAAGTAGCCCAATCTTTGATCGATCTGTCTGGATCCTAAAGTGATCTAGTTGTAGATTTTACCTATTTTTGGGTCTCACTCGATCTCTTTAAGGCTTTGGTTGGAACCTTAGGCAATTCTGTCATTCTTTGGCCAACCAGGTCCTTAGGTGATCTCGTTGTTGAACTCTTGTAAAGAACCTTTAAGACCTCGGTTGGATCCTCAGGCAATCCAACCATTCTTTGGCTGACCAGGTCTTCAGGCGACTTGACTGCTAGATTTTTGTATAAGTTTTTGAGACATCGGTTGGATTCTCAAACGATGTCACCGTTCTTTGGCCGACCAGATCATTGGGCGATCTGGCTGTTCAACTGTCGAAATCTTTGAGGCCTCGGTTGGATCCTCAAGCGATACAACCGTTCTTTGGCCGACCAGATCCTCAGGCGATCTGGCTGTTGAATTTTTGTAGAAAACTTCAAAGCCTCGGCTGGATCCTCAGGCGATTCAACCGTTCTTTAGCTGACCAGGTCCTCAAGCGACTTGGATGTTGAATTTTTCGAAGTCTTTGGGGCCTCAGTTGGATCCTCAGGCGATCCAACCGTACTTTGGTCGACCAGATACTCGAGCGATCTGGCTATTGAACTTTTGTACAAACCTTCAAGGCCTCAAATGGATCCTCAGGCGATCTAACCATTCTTTGTCCGACCAGGTCCACAGGTGATCCAACCGTTCTTTGGCTGACCAAGTCCTCAGGCAACCTGGCTGTTAAGTTTTTGTAGGTATAGAGTTTGTGTAGAAAACGTAAAGCAGATAGTGTAGGAAAAAAGATGTTTTTATTAACGACGTTTACATGTTTTCTTACTGGTAGTATTTTTTAAAGTGCTCGGTATTTCATGCGTGTGGAAGCATCTTGCCGGTCGCATCTTTCAGTCGGTATATCCCAGATCTTACTCGATCTTCAACTTGATAAGGTCATTCCCAGCTTGGTCCCATCTTTCCTTCTCGGGGATCTTTAGTGGCGAGAGACACCTTCCGGAGGACCAAGTCCCCTGTTCTGAACTCCTTTTTTATGACGTTGTTGTTGTAGTATTTCTTCATTCTTTGTTGGTAGGCAGTCATTCTGAGAGCTGAGACTTCTCGAATCTCGTCTATCTGATCTAAGCTTTCTCAGAGAGCTTGGTTGTTCGTGTTTTCGTCGAAGTTGGTGGTTCGATGGATTTCTAAGCCGGCCTCAACTGGGATGACTGCCTCGCTCCTAAAGGCGAGCATGAATGGGGTTTCTCCCATTAGAGTTTGTACTGTCGTTCGGTATACCCAGAGGACATTTGAAAGCTCTTCGTCCCACAGGCCTTTTGCTGACTCCAATTTTATCTTGATTATTTTTAGAATTATTCTGTTGGTTACCTCGACCTACCCATTATTTTGGGAATGGGCAAGGGAGGAGTACTGATTCTGGATGCCCAAGCGTCCACAAAACTCTCTGAACCCCTTGTTATCGAATTGCTTGCCATTGTCGGTGATGATGCTTCTTGGGATTCCGAACAAACATATGATCATCTTCTAAACGAAGTCTATTGTCTTCTGCTCAGTAATCTTTGCCAATGGTTTTGTCTCTACCCACTTGGTGAAGTAGTCGATTGCTACTATCAAAAATTTTATCTTACCTCTCCGGGTCAGGAACGGTCCTCTATGTCGATTTCCTATTGGGCGAATGGCCATGGGGTGGTGATCACAGTGAGCTCCTCCGGTGGCTGCCCGGGGATGATTGTGAATCTCTGACACTTGTCAGACTTCTTGGCAAATTCTTTTGTGTCTTTCTGCACAGTGGGCCAGTAGTAGCCGACCCTTAGAATTTTTCCTGATAAGGCCCGACCACCTGAATGGTTTTAGCAAATCCCTTCATGTATTTCTTTCATTACGTACTCTGACTATTCCTTTGAGATGTACCTTAGGTAATGCACCAAGAAGCCGCGCTTGTATAGATTGTCGTCGATGAGTATGTACTTGCTTGCACAGTATCTTAACTTTTTTGCCTCGATTTTGTTGTTCAATAGCTGACCATTTCGTAGAAAGTTGTTGATGTCTTTCACTCAGATTACACAAATTTGTGCCATGTTAACTGTTGTACTCGGTGTCTCCTTTTGAGCGATACTCGGCTAAGTCAGATACTCTGTCAATACTCATCGACCCATTTGCTCCTTAAGAGCTGAGGCTAGCCGAGCAAGGTCGTCAGTTCTTTGATTGCCTTCCCTGGGATCCCTTTAATCAGGAACTTGTCGAATATGGCCTTGAGCTCTTCTGTGACGGCTTTGTAGGATTTCATTCGGTCATTCCGTGCATCGAACTCACCTTGTACTTGGTCGACCACCAACTGTGAGTTGCTGATGATTTTTACATGTTTTTCCCCATTGCTAGTGTCAGCCTGAGTCCGGCTATGATGGCTTCATGCTCTGCCTCATTGTTAGTGGTTCGAAACCCAAAACGCATAGTATACTCTAATATTTCTCCTTGGGGTAAGATGAGGACTAGGCCAGCGCCGCTAGCAGACTGATTTATAGATCTATTGACGCTTATTCTTCATATCTGCTGATCATCAAAGATGATCTTGACCTCTTGCTGAGCATCAGCTGCTGAGCGGGTTTGTCGTTGCTCGGTGGAGGTGGGCTCCGGGGTTGTGAATTCTTTTATGAAATCGGTCATGGCTTGTCCTTTTATGGTTGGTTGCGGCCGATACTGGATGTTAAATTCACCCAACTACATCGACCACTGTGCTATTCGTCCAGAAGTTTTTGGTCTTTGTAGTATCTTTCGCAGTGGCTGGTCTATCAACACAACTATGGTATGGGCTTGAAAGTAGGGACGTAGTCACCTAGCCGAGATGACTAGGGCAAATGCCAACTGTTCTACCCAGGAGTATCTGGACTCTACTCCTCAGAATGCTCGACTAATGTAGTAGATGAGCTTATGGACCCCTGCATCTTCACAAATGAGAATCGAGTTGACCATTGTTTTTGAAACTGCTAAGTAGAATAAGAGCTCTTCTCCGAGCATAGCTCGGGAAAGTAGTGGTGGAGAGGCCATGTATACTTTGAGGTCGATGAATGCTTGCTCGCAGCCCTCTGTCCAATCAAACGCTTTCTTGATGATGTTGAAAAATGATGCGCAACGATCGATTGCCTTTGAAATAAATTCATTTAGGGCTGCCAGCTGACCTGTTAGCTTCTGCACTTCTTTTACTGTCTTCGGAGACTGCATCTCTAAAACTATTCTGATCTTCTCGGGATTAGTTTTGATTCCTCGCTTGCTAATCATGAACCCGAGAAATTTCCCTCCCGACACACCGAATGCATACTTGACTGGATTTAACTTCATGTTGAAGTTGTGTAGTGCTTGAAAGGTTTCTTCGAGGTCCGCA